>WOGP01009023.1:0-10930 GCA_015342065.1 Leptinotarsa undecemlineata | reverse complement strand
AAAACTTCACTAATGCACGGTGTCATATATATACATAAAGATTCGTGTCGTGATATGAATACAGTAACGACACGCCTGAGAAAGCTATTATATAGCGAAATACATTTTTTTTTAAGGGTTTAGTGAAAATATGACAATAAAGCGTTTCATGAAATGAGTTCATTTCTTGTTAAGTTTTTTTTATCACAAATATCAAATTCCTTTGACTTTCAAATTTTTTACCCCATAAACTGAATGGCGATGTATACAATGAATTCGGCCATATATTTCTCAACCTCATAAAACACATGCGAATGTTGATTTATTGAATTTATGATGATAATGATCTATTAATCGATCACTATTCATTTTTAATCAGCATTTTATTTGTTCATATATATTCCAAAGCTAAGGCGAATCCTCAGAGTTATTTGATAGAGTTTCTTCTCAATTTCAAAAGTTCAATTATCAAAACAAATTTTCCATTTTGTCAGTACTTTGCCCTACCCATTACTATTAACACTCATTAGTTGTTTAGAGGCATATGTACACATGTTTTTTACTTTCAATTGTTTGTAATTATGTAATTCTATTTTCAGTCCTCAGACGGTACGATATATACAATATGTAATGTTTCAAACATACCGGTAACCAAAATTGTTGAACTATTGATTTTTTTACTAATTTTCATTGTTACAACAAACGATTTGAAACAATCTACTTAATTTCGTGAAATATTGATTTATATTATTAATGCTGTTTACTTTTGATTTTACATGGGTAGTATAGATGAAACAGTAAAAAATAATAAACATAGTTTATGACTACACGGCAAATATTATTCAATATTAGCTTTTCAATAGAATTTAGAATTCTAAAGAACTCATTTATTCATAAATATTCACATTAACGTTCGAACATTTTCTCAGGCAGATATGTAGATTAAACTGGGACAACATTGGTGCATATTTTAAGATATTTTGTCTAGAGATTTTTTCAAGATTTCAATGTGTAGTTGAATGAGACTATTATTTGAATTTCAAATTTTCTTGGCTTCTTTTCTTTTTTATAGTGACCTTATATTTAAAGGGTTAGTGTCCAGCCAGTTAAATTCAATCTTGACCGGTCCAGTAGACTTGCATCTGCTCTCTCTTATCAACCCTTCACTTCTCTGTGTGTGCGGCATTGCCAGATATTTTCAGAAGTCTGATGAATTCTGATATCATTTGAATATTTTTTGGAGAAACATCTTTTTGGATTTCTACTTCTACATCTTTATATAATATATAATTGCATCAATGTACTATCTACTGAATAGTGATCCTAATCATTTGTGTTTTTTTGTTACTTATTCTAATGAAAATGATTTTCATGTTGAAAGTTCCATTCATAATCAAGAAGAAATGGAAAAAAAAATTCAAATATCGATTTCTCTAAAAGTAATGGATTTTCATTAATTACCTACAATACTAATCACACTTTATGCAAAAATGATCATTCATAAAATCTGAAGATGTATTAAATAAACACTGTATTGAAAGAATCACATTAAATATTCACAGTAGTATTTACGCCCTTTCTTCAATCTGGCAACGTCGTAATCATCTTAGAAGGGGTTACGATTGGTATCCTAATTGTTGCTTTTGCTTGCAGAATAACGAAGACTTCTGGTCAACGCATCATCATCTTCAGTAGATAAGAGACCATGCGCTAGATTCCTTCTCTTCAACAAAAAAAAAAGAATCGACAATCGCTTCGCTTTTGCCTACCTGCTTTTGCAAAGAAATCTAATAATTTTGTTCATCTAGTCCACACCACATAATTACGATAAAAAGGAACAGTGTTTATTTTTTATACGGAACAAGTGATAGTTACTATATACATAGTTACTCGAAATGGACAATAATTCTACCTTATCTGAATCCTGTTGAATCATTAAAAAAAATTGTCGTGCTACGTCCACAGTGAAATCGCGTCCAACAGTTTAATCAGATATTTGCGTGATTTTTTCGGGATAAAAAAACTGACGATCCAGAATGGCGATGCTTAACATGAACAACTTACTAAATGGAAAAGATTCCAGATGGCTGCAACTGGAGGTATGCAGAGAGTTCCAGAGAAATAAGTGTTCCAGACCTGATACAGAATGTAAATTCGCACATCCACCCGCAAACGTCGAAGTCCAGAATGGTCGCGTTACGGCATGCTACGATAGTATTAAGGTGAGTTATTTTTATATAAATTTATATTGAGATCTCAGACAAAATTAGGTCACACCAAGTTTCTATATTATCATAAATATTTTCGCCACATTGTGATATACAAAGTTTTCAAAGGATGGAAGCTTTGATTCAAATGTATTATGATTTTCAGTAGAAAATATCATAACCGAAAATAGTTTTGTGTGTTTGAGAAAAATTTAAGTTTTGTTTAAAATATATTTTTATTCGTTAAATCGTTAATTTAGATGTGTTTCACTAATCTTGTCTATCATTATAAAAAACACTTCAAATTCAAGAAAAGGCGCACGACGTTATAATTTTTCCTGAACAAAAATATTTAAAAATTCTGAACTCTAATTTTTTTATTGAAGAGTTCTTTGAGCAATAATTCTAGAAAACTTCAATCCTCAGTTTCTTGTTAGTAACTTCTTACTAAGGATAATCTTGAATACTTGAAGTTTCTAATCAACAAAATTAAATCTATTGAATGGACAGTCATATGAAATCGCTGAGTCGCATGTAAACTTGCTCATTCAGTAACATTTTTTTGGGAGTAAACTGGCTTAGGTTTTTTATCAAATTGGTTAACGTAATGGTTATTTAGTGTGTCACAAAAAGTTTTCTATTGGCAGTTTTAAATCGTATCATTTGTAAAAAGTTGCTTAATAATATTCAAAAAATGTATTTACAAATATGACATCACAGCTTTCTATTTTTTTTATTGATAATAAGCAGCAATACCTCCCAAACAAACCAATAATGGAAAATATTTTCCAGACATCTCTTTGACATTCTCTGTTTCGTGTGGAATGAAAATGATAAGGAATCCAGAAAAAAAACCTATTCTCAATTTATTCATTCGACGGTTTAATAAAATCCTATCATGAACAGCATAGAGATTGACGGATATGGACAGAGAAATTGGCATCACTGATGAAAACTTTACCTGTTTTGAAACTATCAATCCAATTCTTCAGGATCCCATGTGAAGGGCTTTCATATATTTCATATATATCTTCATCTCCTTATCTTATCGTATCTTAACACAATATTTTGTTCATTCACAGGCTAAAGGTAGACATTTATATCTAGATATCAATATATCTGGGTGAAATACTTTTTTTGACTGCCTTGAGGAGAGTTTGATGTCCACTTGAATAATTTGTAGGCTACTTCCACTATTCAACACAGAAACCACCTTTTTTGTGTGGAAGTTAAAATATAGGAAGGGGTTTAATTCGAAAAGTTGGACTTTTTTAATAGACGACTTGTTTATTTTGTAGAAATTCATGTTCACTGAGGATACACTACTAAAACATACTTTTGTCTAGCATAGACAACCTAGGTATAAATTCCTCCGATTTAAATGTAATCAGTTAGTTTTGAAAATGGTGTAATAGCCGAAACTAGTCAACAATAAAGAAATATCGTGGAAAATAGACAAAAGTGTGTTTTTGTAGTGTATCCTCAGTGAACATGAATTCCCACAAAATAAACAAGTCATCAATCAAAGAAAAGAAAAATTATTATTATAGTTAGAAGTATTGGTACGAGTGAACATGTTGAATGATGACTCTTGTGCTGATCAAAGATGAATCTAAAATGTTCAGTGTTTTTTATTCCTCAACTTTCGACGAAATTTAATAGTAATAACGAGTGTGACAACAACGCAGACTTTTTCCAGTGTAGTGATTCCAATAGCGATGGTGTATAATGCGAAAAAGAGATACCAATGAATAAGATTCGGATGCTATTGAATATTGAAATATAGAGATTATGTTTCAATATATATAAGAATATCCATCTCAAGTTTGGTTTCGAGGGAAAATAAACTATCACAAGCAACATCAGATTTGACCGAAATTCTTTTCTCAACTGTACATTGAATAGTCAAAAATAAACCTTATGAACCTAAGACGCGATGTGATACAAAATTACGACACAGTTACAAAGGGTGGTCCGATGGTTCGAGAATGTTTACCCCTAACATGCATACAAACAAAGGACCGCAACTAATCATTGTGCATTGCGTAGGAAGTAAAGGATGGGTTCCGAATTCTTTGAAATCAAGGGGAAAAAAAACTTGAGGACTGCAATGGTGACTATCATAAGAACATGGAAGCTAATATTCTCGAGGAATGGTTTGAAAACACATTGATCTCAACTTTGGATGCGAATAGTGTAATGGTTTTTGACAACCTTCCTATTATTCACGATAGCTCATCAAAGTACCGAATAAAAATTCGAGGAAAGATGAAATACAAAGTTTTTTAATGGAAAACAATTTATATTTTGGGAATTACTATACCAAAAACCAACTACTTGAAGTTTTACAGACAAAAACATTTGAAAAAGTGTATGCCCTTGACAGTATTGCTGAAAAGTATGGACTTCCCCCCTGGCCAACTTTACTAACAGTAAGTGTAGTGGAGCTGTTAGAATGTAGGTTGCACTATATCCTTTACTTGAACTATACATATGAAGAAAGGTTTCTGAATTTGTAATAATACACAGGGTGTTCGATTTGTATTTTTATTTTAGTTGAGTAGAGAATGTCCGAATACGCTCCCCTTTGAATTTCAAAAGTGACCCGTTGTCTGGTTCACCAGAAACGTTCAATGTGCCCAACGTGAATCACCCTGTATATGCTTGTTATAACATATGAGAATTCTTATTGTTTCTTATGTATCTATTAAATTAGGTATGGGTCAACGAGTTTATTGGAAAAAAAGATTATTGGCTTTCCAATTATCCATCTTAATAAAAAAAGTAAACTTCTGGAAGAAGATAGAAAGCGATTTAGTCCAAAATAGGCTATGTCTAGATCATAGAAGCTGATTTCACATGAACATTGTGTCACACGAAAGAAAAAGTACTTTCGAAAGAATAACTTCCATATGAACATTGAATTATATGAAAATAACTTTTTCCAATTCGGTGTATTCTCCTAACATTCATTCTCGAAAGAGATATTATTCATACGAACGATACATAATATAGTAATATATCAGTTGGGCTGAAATTTATTGTGATTCTTAATAATCAGAAATTATTATTGAATAATGAAATTAGTTAGCTCCCTAACTATTTTATTAATGGGGAACTGCTGGAAGGTAGGGTGCACTATATCGTTTACTTGAACTTTAAGTATAGGGGAATTCGAGGGGGTCATACGACCTAGGAGAGAGAACGTCAAAGTAACCCCAGCTAGGCTGGTCCAGGGAAAAGTTTCCTTCACTATCATAAAAAGTCTAAGTTCAGCTAAGGAATCCAGAGAACCTTCAGCAACACTCGAGGTATACCACATTCCTTGAAGCTACCTTGGAACCACAAAAAAAAGTATAGGTACCCGTCTCTCTGAACACAAGAGAAATCATCGACTCAGACAAACCGACAAATCAGCTGTAGCCGAACATTCTCTCAACAAAGAAGGCACTATCATTATCTCATCCGAAAATACAGTAATAATCGATAAAACTGAAAATGACTATCCAAGAGAGGCAATAGAAATTCAAAAACACAAGGATGATTTCAATAGAAAAGAAATGACAATGAACATTGATATAATCTGGCTACCTATTCTTCGAGGTACATAAATAAGGCTTATTATAAATTATTAGTGGCCCAAGCCTGGGCCACTAATAATAATAATATAAATCCAGAGTCAAATTCCAGCATCGTAGTTGTTGCGTTCGAAACAACTCGGGAACTGTGACCGTTACCACATCACCTTGGATCATATCAACCGCAGTATTAGACGAATATTTAAACATAAATCCTGTAGACCACGGCCAAAAAACCTGGAAAATAGCTTTCACACAGTTATCTCCGGCCGTGAAAGTTACCGTTCTCTCATAATGAACTTTCTAGAACACATGCGTCTCTGCGATCGTGATAATAAGAATAGGTGGAATAGTTAAATAGTTAAGATCTGATGAAAATGATAAATAGTTTATCACAAGCGTTTTCAGATCATTGTTGTCAACTTTAAAGCAATTAACTTTCAGTGCATTTATGCTCTGAAAAACATAATGTCAAGTCATCATTGAACTTCCAATGATGACTAAGGTAATCAGGTATTCAGCTACGAACAATAAAGTAAAATCTATCATTTCACGGATGAGGTCTTGAGCATGAAACCATTAGTTTCAAAAACTGAAAATTGCAAAACTTCATTAACATAAATCCTTATTCGATGCAAGACAATATTAGTAACACAAATATACATAGGTAGGTATATAATTGTATTGCAGGAAAATAAAATTTTAATATCTATGACAAAGGCTATTTACAAATATGCGAATGTTATGTATAGTTTTTTCTCTGTTGTTCACAGTAAATAATAATAATAAATCATTTATTTCGCTTGTTGAAAGTATATAATAGTGGATATTCTATTAGTACAATAAAAAGAAAATCGTCGTAAGATTATGTGTATAGTCAAGTATAGGTCAAGTAAACGATATTTAATATAGTTAGGAAGTTAACTAATTTCTTTATTGAATAATCACATGCATGCCTACATGCATGCCTAGTAATAGGATGTTTGGCATACTTTTATGTTACTTTCAAAAGAATTCAAATCATTGACTTCTTTTTTGAGAGCTAAGCAAAAATGTTTACTGCTGTTGTTGGTCATTTCAATTTCAGGGCCACTTTTATCACCATCATGAATTATGATATTGTTAAAATTGTTTGCCTTTTTCTGGGTTTGTTTAATAATTTGCCACATTGTTCAAATTGGTTAGTATGTCATCTACACTCTGTTTATAATTATTTTTCAGTTTTTCTCTATAAGTCTGCGTTATTTGCCTACTAATGTCTGCATAACGCTCATCAACTATTGCACAGTCTGGAATTGCATCTCTGGAATTGATCAATAAAATTCCTCCTATGAGCTCACACGCGACAGAAAAGATAACTTTCAATAGTTATACACTTTACTTGGAGCTTTTTTCACCAAAGAAATTACAAATCTTTCTACATAACAAAATAAAAAACAAAAAATCTGCTGGGTCGTTCGAAATTTCGAACTTTCTAATAAAGTTATCACTGCCTCATACAGTGAAGGGTTTTTTGAGAAAAAGTTATTCTTGATAAAAGTTTATGCATCCCCTAAAATTTAACATGCACCAACAAAATACAGTACAACACACGTAACATACGAGGAACCTTCAAATGTTTGATTTTGTGTCAAGAGTAACTTACTCTTATTTTGAAAAATCTCTCAAAATGTTACTTGAAAAAGTTGTTCAGCATTGAAAAATACATCTAGTTATGAAGTCATGGTCATCTAAGTGGAGTTTTTACCCATTTTTTAAAAATGGGGACTACGAAAAAAAAATTTGCTAAAACGATAAATACACACCATCCTGTATACGACGGTTCATTTTAAAAGCCTGTAATATTACAAATTACACAACTATAGTGTTAACCACGGTCAGTTGTTTCGAAAAGTAAATTAATTTTAAACATTTTTTGTGCACAGTTATTCAAAATTATACAGTATTGTAACATAAACTTAATATTCCATAATATCAAATGACAAAATATCGAAATAAAATAGGTATTTCGAAACAAACTCATTGATTTTCCGGATATATAACTTAAAACAGTCAAATTTTATTTTGATGTTTTGTGATTTGATAT
The DNA here is from genome assembly GCA_015342065.1 of Leptinotarsa undecemlineata. Lineage (NCBI taxonomy): Eukaryota > Metazoa > Arthropoda > Insecta > Coleoptera > Chrysomelidae > Leptinotarsa > Leptinotarsa undecemlineata. The sequence continues at coordinate 3,080 of WOGP01009023.1, read as the reverse complement.
TATTGAATATTAAGTTTTTGTTACAATACTTTATAATTTTGAGTAATTTTCGGTGATAACAAAGAATAAAAATAACTTTGCACCAAAAACTTCGAAAATTTATTTACTTTTCAAAACAACTGACCGTGGTTAACACTATAGTTATGTAATTTGTAATAATACAGGCTTTTAAAATCAACCGTTGTATACAGGATGCTGTCTATTAATCGTTTTAGCAAAATTATTTTTTCGTGATCCTTATTTAAAAAAATGGGTACAAAATGAAACTTCACTTAGATGGCCATGACTTCATAACTAGATGTATTTTTCAATGCTGCACAACTTTTTCATTAACATTTCAAGAGATTTTCCAAAATAAGAGTAACATTTGAAGGTTCCTGGTACATAACGTGTGTTGTACTGTATTTTGTTGCTGCATGTTTAGTTTTAGGAGATACACACACTTTCATCAAGAATGACTTTTTGTCGAAAAACCCTTTATAAATAAGTTTCCCATATGGTGCATACTTTGGGGATGACACTGTATTATCCTTCCGATAACTTATTTGGAAAATTTGTCAATCGAAACAGGACGCTTCCCACAAATGTTGAAAATGGGAAAACTTATCCCAATTCACAAAAGGAAACTTGACAGCTCAGTAATTATCGACCAGTTACTGTTCCTAGTAGCTTTTCCAAAATATTAGAATATGCTTTTCTCAATAGATTAGAGAACTTCTTAAACAAATTTAAAATTGTAAGTGAACAACAACTTGGTTTCCACCCTATTATGTCTACCCACACGGCTTTATAGTCTTTCATTCAGAAATATTGAAATTCATTGAGGCCAGCGAGTGATCGGCGGGTATTTTTTGTTATCTTAGTTCCACTTTCCACTATGTCGATCATACAAAGCTACTAGATAAACTGTATTCGTACGAATTGAGGGGTGTTTCACTAAATTGGATAGCATGTTTTTTTATAAATCGTGTGCAATATGTGATCATAAAGTATAAAAATCATAATAAAGTAGAAAATGTTTCATCTTCAAACTTAGAAGTCAACATAGGTGTCCCTCAAAGCCCTATTTTAGGCCCTTTACTATTTCTTCTCTACATTAAAGAAATCGGTACAATATTTCCTAGGATACAATTTACATTATATGGTGATGATATAATATCTTTGATTATTACTAACAAATCTAACAATATCTAACAAAATGAAGGCGACTCTATTTAAGAGACTTTGATAAAGTAGTTTTGGTCAAATAAATTATCATTCAATCCAGAAAAAAAGAACTATCGGAAAATTTCAGACAGCTCAACAACACAAAATTGAACTATCCAGTCAAGAAATTGTTAACAGTGATACTGTGAAATTCCTAGGTATTGAACTAGACAAAAATCTTAAGTTCAAAACACATTTCAAGTTATTAATATCTAATCTTAATTCATTCTATTACTTGATCTATAATTTGACGACTATTGTAACTCATGAAAATGAATAAACTTCTACCATGCATAGGTGGAATCTCGTTCGAGATATGGGATTTATTTCTGGGGCAACTCCATATATTGTAGGAACACATTTATTGCACGAAAAAGAATCGTAAGTTGCTTAGCAGAAAAATCAAGATAACACACTTGCAGAGATATTTTCAAAAAACTGACTGGATTATTTATTTTTGTATATTGAAATAGGAAAGAATTATAACATACATAACATCAATACAAAACAAAAGAACCACTTGCGTGTACCTTTTGCCAGATTGAATATTACCAGTTCTTCGCCAAACTGTATTGGGCTACGCTTATTTAACAAATTACCTGAGTCAGTAAGTATTTATACTAGGAAAATAGAATTTATAAAAGACCTAAAAATATTTTTATTTGACAAACTTTTTTATACTGTGACCAAATTTTTGTGTACGTAATTTACTTAGTTGCAATATAAACTCATTAGTTTGCATGTATGTATGTGTATTTGTGTATTATGTGTGACTATCTACACAATGTATGTTGTCAATTATAGGAAATAATTGATTGATTGATTGATTCAGTCTGAGTATAGTTCTCACTAAATTTTTCAACTCTTGAATATTCTACCCTCCATCACAATCTGCAAGGGTTTATTGTGGCTCACACCTATTCAGACTCGAACAAATAAACCCAGCTTCTTAACGAAGCCAATTAGCTTGTATTGTGAGCGGTCTTCTGGTTTTAGTGAGCTGGAGTCGAACTTCTTTATTTGTTTGTGGAGAGGCTTCAGAGAAAAGGCAACTTTATTGTAATGTTGAACTATTATATGGAAAATTTCATAGGCTTTATTTGGGCAGATTGTAGATATCTTCTCAGGACTCATTTTCGAATGAGACTTTGAAGTTATTTATATAATTTTTCGACGCCAGTCTACCGTAGATTGAAACATTTTTCACCTGGTTTTCACTTCTTGGTTGGAATTCGAGTATATTGGGCAAAGTGATCAGACATATGGTACCTAGTTTCTAGGCCAATACTTTACTATCAGTAGACCCATTTGAAAAATTATCCAAGTATCAAAAAAGTTCAGTGAATTGATGGATGTAGCCGTTACTACGTGGTAGGAGATCATAATGAAGAAAAGAGAATTGAAACTTTCTATGTTTTTCACCACTTTTATTTGTAACTAACGTTACTGCAGTTTCGTCCTAGAAGGACATTTTCAAACTTATACATTAAACTGACAATGGTTGATTACATTAGCCCTTATATAGCACCCCTGTAGGTAATACTAAAGGTACTTGGCTTGATTGAGTATCTGAATTTTGTTTACTAGTTACGATACGGATATGCTAATTTGAAACAACCTGAAATCATGAAATGGGCAACTCTAACATATTTTGGAAAAAGAAAAGAGATGCGGGTTTCTTCCGAAAAAACAAAGTTGGACGTGGCATTCAGACCATATGCCAGGTTATCTGATTTCCTTTTCGATACCAAAGATAAGGTGGACAAGTTGGAGAAATCTGGAGTTTATAAGCTAAAGTGTCCAAAAATGGTATGCTGAACATGAAAGGTCCTTCAGACTGAGAAAAAATGATTCGACGTTTTCAAACCATTCTT
>WOGP01009022.1:0-10930 GCA_015342065.1 Leptinotarsa undecemlineata | reverse complement strand
ACACATAAATCACATATATATCCATCCGGCGAATCCCACCCTGAACATATAGCGTGAGCCCACATTGCACAGTTGGTGCAGCGATATCACATCTCGTTATTTTTTCCAAATTCTTCGCAGATATTACATTTGTTATAATTTTCGTCGTCCACATCCATTTTGTCATCACTGTCATCATCGCAAAGCTGTTCTTTATCTAAAGTCTCTGAAGAACTTTTTTATAAAATTTTTCTCTTGTCAGATTTTTGTTTGATTTGTTTGTTCTTTTTTCTGCAAATATAAAGAGATTTTGGGACCGATTAGGCTTGATAAGTATAATATACCCCTAACTCGATCACTCTATAAGCAAACCAGTATCATTTTCCATAGCATGAAACAAGCCCATTTGAAGCCGCTGCGGAGAAAGGACCAGCCCTCATTTAGGCACTACGAGAAAAGGCCTCCGAAATTCTGCAAAATATTTCAGAAAATAGGCAGAGGGATTATGAAGCAGTCGTATCAGATTTGGAAGTCAGATATGCTAGTGAGCACCTTCAACAAGTCTACCAAGCTCAACTGAAGGTGATAACTCAAGGTCAATCAGAAAGTTTGTACGAGTTTGAAGCTGAAGTCGAAAGGTTAGTAATACGCATAACTTCACTCACTGGATTAGTGTCCGTACTTTCATCGACGGAGGTCGTGACACGAAGCTGCAGCAGCCATTGAGAATGGTACGTCATAAAAAATTAAATGAAAACATCATTTACGAAATCATCATCAACGAAAAGTTATAGTGAGGGCCATCAAAGAAAAGGAAGACGAAGGAACAGATCGATTATCGTGGTAGGTCTTGAAGAACTCCTTAAGGAATATTTGATGAATGGAACTGCACCTAAGGCAAGACGATGGCCTAAATGTTATAACTGCGGCAGAGAAAGATATTTAAAGCGTTCGTTCGTTCAATATCTAACGAAAGAAGAATCTTGCATTTGGGATCACCCGAACTAGAGCGTCGGGGTTCGGTAACTAAATGCAGCCCAGTGTTAGGGGGGTACATTGGTTGCTGCATCCCAAGCCCCCAGATATTCGTTTTCCATGATGGGACGCAACAGTAACAACTTAGTTGTCGACGGATTTCTGGATAATCAGTGCCTTTTCAATATCGATACTGAAGCAACTAGGTCATGAATGGAAGCCTTCATTTCCAACAGAAGCAGTTTGACGAAATTATCACTAAGAGAGCGGGAATGCACAATGTTCCCTGCCGCTCGAGAAGCAGCGAGAATATTGCTACCGACTTCGACTAATTTCGGCGAAATTTCTACGGTATTCGATTACGATATTCAGACACTAGCGGCGGGCATATCGAGACAGTCAAGTACACAGTGAAGTGGACGTTACAGTGCGGTACGCAAAGTGATCTAGTAAGGCGATAGACGTTCAAATAATAGTTGAAGGTTAGTTGAAGTATTTGTTGTTTTTAAAGTGAAATAAAGTTAAGTCTGATTATTCTGTGTAGTCAATTATTGGTCAACCCACGGGGAAAAACGTAACAATACTATAAAAGTATTTACCAAAATATTCTCATCTTTTTCATTTTTGATCATTCGGTTTTATTTAGTCTGGCAAAATCACTGTGTTACATAGTTTAAAAACGATAACACGCCTTAAATAAGTAGAAATTTGAATTGTGTGAAAAAAAATAATAACACCTCTGTTCATTTTATTTATCAAGAATAAGTTAGTGATTATACTCACACTCATATTTTTTATAGTTTTCTTCACAAAACATGACTTGATTGAAATTTGTATCTATTATTTGTTTCATATCTTCGATTTGTTGCGACGGACTGTGGCTGCTCATCGTTTTGAGGTTTAACTCAGTACACCTCGAACTTCACTGTTCAAGAACTTTTAAATTTTTTAAAAACTTTTTTAAACTTCCTGAGAACATTTTAAAAAATGGATTACATATCCAGCGATTCAAATACAATGTGAACCACTACTTTCGTACAGACACTGTTCTTAGAGCACCTTGAGGATTTTCCTGTAGTGCTTGTGTTTTGTTTTAAAAAACAGAATCCACCTTGTTCTTTTTTAATTATGCGTATTAAATTGTATCAAACACATATTACGTTAGTGACATACTGAAGCAGGTAATATATAAAGTGATATTATACCTGGGGAAAGAAACGAGTACATACAAAATTTATTTTTTTACAGGTTACGGATAAAATATTGGTGCATTCTTCAGGCTCAGGCACTAAGAGAGGTAGAGATAAAGGGAGAAAATGGGAATCTGGTTCAGCCAAAAAAAAGTTACTCTAAAGTAAAGTGAGTAAATAGCAGCAGTGTCAGTGTCTTTGATTGGGGTTTCAATACGACGACCTAGACATGAATTTTTTTCATTACTTTTGAGTGGTTTTATATTTTTTTTAATGAATAAAACATTATTCAATTTAAATTAAGGTCTGGCTATTGCAGAAAATAAAATCATTATTATACTACGCTTATCTACGACGATCATAATCGTAGATCTATCATAGAGGACCTCGTTTAATGAAACTGGATAATTATTCAAGGTCATATTTTGTTATTTGATTTTTATAAATAATATTGAACGATTTATTTCTTTAAGTTGAATATTAAACAATGCATTCATGGAACTGGTCTTGGTGGATAAGGACGTATCTGGTTTTAGCTCAGCTGAAAATTGAATCTTGATACAATTATGTATTTCATCACCGAAAGAACTTCTTGAACCTTCTTTGCATTTACAGTACAAATACTGGAATTTTATTGGTCTTGATAACCTTGTTTACGAAGTCTCCACATCTTCAACGCCAGTGAACAGTAACTTATAGCTCAAAACTTAGAAAGCACTGAATAAATTCGTGAGAGGTTGCAAAAGTAAAAGCAGGACTATTTGTAAAAACTACTTTCCGAGATTCCTAAATCGACACTGCCTAGAAAAGAGAAGGAATCATAATTTATTTTCAAAATATTTTGATAAAAGCTTTTACACATTACTTTCACTTTAAAAGGAAAATAATTGTTTCAGAAGCATAGAAATATATTTTCAAAATTTTAACTTGATAATTTGTTTCTAAATATTAAATATATATTCTACACAATAAAAAATAAATAGTAAACAATACATACATTTCTATTTGTATGAAAATAAAAATGAGAATAAATAGATAATGGACTTCTTTAAATTACTTTTAATACCATAATTTTTACCCAACTAAAGCAACCAGCATACTCTTGTAGTTTGACGATATATCCTCCTGAAAATAATGGAATAAAATATTCTTAACAAAATCTGTAAAAGATGTTGATAATGTTGCACTGAGACATGGAAAATTATATAGAAACGCAATGGTATAAATGAAAAGAAAGAAAAAGTAAATGACATGCCTTTACAAAAATCAGTTGTCCAATAGTAGTTCATTCATTTAATTGTTTTTAATTATTTACCAATAATATTATTGCTACAATTGGTTGAAACATTTGTTTAAAGATTCAAAACAGATTTTGTTCTCGTTATTTTGTATTTTGAAACAGTGATAAATGTGTTTTTCCAATCCTTCATTTCTGGTAATTGAATTATCCATACTTATTTGACTATAACAATTAGAATGAAGCAAAATAGTTTTAGAAGGTTTTGTTCAACAATTATCTGACTTCGTATGTAAATGAAAACTCCAGCGGTGGACGGTGGATTAATGCAAGTGAAGAATTGAGCGAAATGTCTATTATTTCTGCCACAGGAACATCAAATTTGTATCTTAGTATTCTTCAGAGCGAAACCATTGCGTCTCCAGTCGAATTACCTGAATGAGTTTTCAATTTTCCAAAAGTGGAAAAATATTGCTCTGTTTTACAGGTAGTGACAGGTAGGATGGAAATATTTTCAGTAAGGAATGTGAGTTGCATTTACTGAGGGGCTCTTTATATAGCTCAGTTTATTATTTTCCCTTTCATTTTTCTAAGTCCAAGTCCACAAATCGTTTCATATGGAACGAAACTATAAATACTGTATTCAATATCCACTGAAGGAACCAGATGGCTGAATAATTCAAATCCATTTGGTCGATAAAATCCCCGAGGAAGGGAAATGCGACTGTGATACAAAAATATGTCTTTGGACACTTCGAACTAACATTTATTTTGTTTGGATGATATCCGGGAAATTTTAACATCTGTGGATGAAAGTAGATTTCTTGCAAATTGATGACAGACCACATAGAGGAGAAGCATATAGTGTATTTAAAGAAAACAGATGAGTAATATACCTTTTCCAGATATACCTGAGTCTCAATCATCACTCAATTGCTTCAATTGTTCCAAGATTGCTTCATACATATTTTTGAATACCAATAACCACTCATGATTTTCGACTCATCTTATGGCACACATAAAGAACACATTTTTTCACCTTGTCTCAGAAAAATGGGATTCTATATTCTTTTTCAAGGCTTCATTTCTTTTGGTAAATTTTTAGAGAAAATTTTACACTGTCATGTTCTGTGTTTCTGAAGATTTATTTTTACAACGTTTTGGCAAAGTCTCATTTACCATCTTCTAGTGATGTCTGGAGTTTAGAACTAGTCTAGTTCTAAATACTTCATTACTCTTATATAGAAATGCAATCATTGGGTGTCATTATTTAGATCATATACTTTATTTGGGTTTTGAGATATTTCGCAATAACCAAGTATAGGCATTCAAAATAACTTATAAGACTTGAATCCGATTTGAAAATATTAAAATTACTTACGATCACCGTAATGAATTAATTTCAGTCTCATCACATTAATAAACATAAACATGCAGAATATTATACCTACATATATTAATTGACAATCGCCAGTAAAATTTTTGAGTAATCTCCAGAAGTGTCGTTCTAAAAAGAAATAGACCAAATAAGAAGTTAGTATTTCAATTGTTTGGGTTAGAAAGCAAATAGTAAGGGTTAATTTACTTGTGTTGTTAGATCTTAATAATTCGAAATGCTTTTGATTTTCTTATTTTCTAAATTATTGGAGAAAAAAAAGTAAAAAGATCTAAGGAAATTGGGTTACTGCGTTGATGAAATAAGAATGACATGTTACACATAATTTCGAATTTAATATACCAACCGAAATTCTTTCCGCCAAATTTGTTTCATATTTAGCTTCGTATGCATTTTTTATTTCCTCTAAATCAATTTCTGATCTTGATACTATTATTCTTATCAATGTTTTGTCGGTAGTCCCTAGTCCAGACATAGCATCATGCAATCTCGTAGCCAAATAGGTAGTTCGATCTTTTAGACATGAAACCAACCCCAAGATGGCATCCTTAGTAGTACCTGTTGGATTAGAAAAAATTGAAAAACGAAAAAAAATTCTATGAATCACAAATTTACGTACAGTGTGTTTACTACATATGATTTTTTATCAATAGATTTATTCGAAATTCAACTTTGACATCAATCACTGCCTCAATCGATAAATTTTAATTTTATTATAAGATATCGAAAAAAAAAAAATTTAAAAAAGCTTTTCCAAATACAATTTGTGGTTTCATTTGATATGCCGCTACACGTATAAAGAAAACGAGTGAGGAGAAAAGCGTGAGAGAAAAGCGAGTCGTATTTTGAAACAGTTGTACAGTTTGTAAAAAAAGTACAAAAAAAGAAAAATAAAAATTATTGTATGCAGTTGATATGTTTCATATGAACCAAAACTATATTTTTAAGAATTGTTTCGGATGATTTTTTTACTTCACTTTATGACTTTTTAGAAAATACTTAAAATTTGACAGATATAGCATATCTATATGATATGACATATGATAACATTTCCATTTTTTGTTATCATTCATCTCGATCGAAAAATATATTGATGCCAAAGTCTAATTTCGATAAGAGCTAATAATGAAAAAAATCATCTAAGATGTGGATATTACTGAGGAAGATTAAAATTTAATCTTTCTTTTGTGGATGATCACTTGGTGATAGAAACACCTGTCGAGGTGTTTAAAATAACGGTTTGGTGTTGGGATAGAACTCCAGCAATATTCATTACTACACCAAAGAGTGCGTTAAAAGAGGTGGACTTTGCTGGTCACACTGAATATGTTTGACATGAACAAGAAGATAGGTACCAGCAATGTGATGGACAGAAAATGAAAATCACGAATATCAAAGATATACGGGAGTCCCGACTTTCTGACTTAAACATTTCCAATATTTGCAAAAGTTTCTTGTTTCACAACAGCAAAATTGTGGTAAAATTTTAACAGGTTTGAATAGTTTGAACCACAGAAATTCGAGGATCATAAAGAAGTCTAGATACCCCTGAAAATGTCAATTCTTAACAAACACAATAAAATGAAACCGGTCTACAAAAGCCTGATTCAACTTAATATTTTCTCAATATGTTTCCCTCTTTTCGGATCGTGTTCATTTTAATCAGAGGTGTATTTCATAATGCTCATTGCCTTACTTTAGCTGAGGAGGAGAACAATATCGAAGTTTTCAGAACTGCTAAGAGTGTGAGACAATAATAAGCTATATATAAATAAAAAAGGAGCATTTCCAAAGAGAATTATTCAATGGTGGTTAAATCATTTTGCTTGAAACTATAAAGCCAGTATTCATAAAATCAAAATAGTGATTTCAAAAGTATTGATAAAGCCAAACTATGCTTAGAAGTGCGATTATTTACTTATGGAATTATAGTACTACTGTTCAGTATCACAAGAGCTGTCACCATTAGAGTGTTCGCAAGTGAGATGGTTTTCATTTTAGGAAAAATGACTGAAATGATAAATCTATGGAATATGAAGTACTACATAACCGCCAACAAGTGATTTTAAAAACATGTTCCGGTTTGAACAGGAAAATGTGAAGTAGTAAGCTCACAACTTTCTAGGTGAGAGAATAGAACAGCGTGGTGTTGCATTATCAGCTTAAAAAATATTTTGAGGATATTTGTCAAATCTAGCTTGTCGAAACAGAATTAACGAAGAGCTGTAGGTACACTGCGTAGTCCACACGAATACATAAACCGCAAAGGAGAAGCCACTTTGAATGTAAAAGCTACGTAATGTAAGGGCATATTCATAAGCGTGTATTTGAGCTTACCCTGTTTGGTAAACAACAGCAGAATTTGAAAAAAATAAATCGAAGTTTGAGAAGTAATGGGGCATATAGAGAACGCCGTTCTCATTGCTGTTGAGGAATATAAAATTTATCCTTAGCTTATGATTCTATTTCAGCAAAGACGTGAAAGCGGCTTACAATAAACTGTTTTGGGCAGCTGAAACGGCGCTCTCCTAAATTGAAATATGGTAGTCGCGTGACACTAGCTGATGTTCTAGATCTTACACAACATTGCGAGATCTAGATTTTGAAGGCAATGATGCAGATGAAGACATTGTACTTGCCCGCAGTAAATAATTTGTAGAGTTTCAGCTAGTATGATGCAAATTATGAAGCACTGTACCTAGTAAAATGTGTTGACTGTGTGAACTGCAGGTCTAAAGTTGTGCCTGCTTATTTCCATTTTGATATTCTTATTAAATTAAGCAATTGCTTTCATTAAAAATATTTGCTTTTTCTTCTGCCTCATTACTATTCACCTTATTTTTATTCATGTGACGCAATGTCTCGTCAAAATTCAATACATAATGAATTGAATTTCGAAATTGTACCTACATTTAAAAAAAGCACTGGAATACCTGAAAATTCGTTGTCTATTGCTTCTTCTATGGAATGGCCTGTAATCGCCTCGTACTGTTCAAAAATGAGTTTGGCTTGTAATCGGCTTCTCGTACAGAGGATAGCATTGAAAACAGATTCTTCTGTACCCAAAGTTCCCTCTCCAGCGTCATACAGTGCTTGAGCATCCATTATGGCAGCATTCTTGTCAACCGCGTAGGATTCATCTCTGTTACTCTGAATTCATTACAAAAAACTTATATTAATGGAAAGAAAACTTTTCCTCAATTACAGAATCGACAATTTTGTATGAATTTTCGTGAAAAATGTTTTCATCACTAGACATCCATATCAAATTATTCATTTTCTGATCATGCAGTTTCAATCATGAAAAGTCCATGTTGATTCTTATTTCAAATACAATGTATACAGTTTGTCTCATTGAGTCGGAACCATATGAAATAAATTCTTATTAGGGATTTCAGGATACCAGAAGTCCTCATAAACAGTTCTGTGAGGACTCTAACATAAAATGCAACTATCGGTTATCAAATTATTATTTCTGCCAATATCGAAAACTGTTAATACAGGAAACTTATCAGAAATAAAAATCACGTTCAAATATGTTATTGCATCAATTTTTAATGAAAAAGTAGGTTCGACTATTTTTCACCAACAGTTCTACTTTATAAAAAATAATTTTTATATTTTTTATCACTTACGCGTTTGGACGTTCATTTATTGTAAGTGTGTATTGTCAGTGTGTACAATACTTTCAGTTGAATTTTCATTGTTATTGTGCAGACAAGTTATGAAAAAATATTGTGAATTAATGCATTTGCATATTCAAACGTGATTTTCAAACTATTTCAGATATTGTCAACAAAAAATGCATCTTACTCAAAGCGAGATCAAAGATGAAATCGGAGCAGAAATGAAGAAAATGGAAAAAACTTTATATGAAAAATGTTTTTTTCTTAAATTTATCGAAAAAATATTTTCTAAATGGTCTCAAGTTATTGAAACATACCGAATAAAATTCACACTCAGAGGTTTTCCAGAAAAGGACTATAAAGTTGAAATGTTTGAAAATACATAAAATTTGTTTTTAAATGAGTGTTGAGATATGGTATCATTACATAACTTAGTGAGAATCACTGCATCAGGAGAAAAAAATAGTGTGAAGAGCTATTGCAATGAAGTTTTGCCAGCATTTTCTATTCAACTCGAATATTATGTTGGCCTTATCATAATCTGAAAAGCATGACTTTCCGAAAGCAGTAGTACTTTTTACAGATTATACTTCAATGTACTCGTTTAACGTTATACAAGGTACTTAATCAATTTAAACTTACTGAATCCGAAAGAATTATTATAAAAAAAGGATTATTTCATGATGAATTCATATTTAGGATATCATATTTAGGAGTCCGATAATTTACTCACCGTTGAGAGAGACACCAACAATCTTTCTAATGTTCCTGACTCATCAGACTTGATATCTTCTTCAAGGGAGGATTCGTATTCTGCAAATTATAAATTGAACATATATCGAAGAGAATCAAAACTCATTTCAAGGGATAAGCAAGATTTTTTCTTTTTTCAGCTTCTGAAACATCATACTACAGTCGAAATAGGATTCTCATTGATTATGTACTTGCAAATGATTTAGAAAATGTATTCAAAAACACTTTATTGTGTGATTTTCACTTGACAGTTTACAAAACCGCGACACGTGTTTCGCTATACAATAGTTTCTTCCAGCGTCTTAATACGCTAATAATTTAGAGAATGTTTAATACATTTCTCTTCAAAAACTATTCATAACGTCTCTTCTAAATTTTGTTACTTATGAGAAAATAATGGATGGAGTATAGATTGTTTTTCAGTTATCAAGCCATTCAAAATATATTGTTCCATGTGATTTAACTTTGTTGATGCGAATAAAGTATAGATTCTATATTATGAAGCAAAAATTAGTTTGAAAAATATCAAAGACTCGTTGTTTCCATATTTCACATTCCATAGCTACCTATTATGTTGTCAATGATAAAATAAGAAAAAAATCTTTTTTTATGAGCAGATCTAACAAGTCGTTCAAGGAACACACCCTTCTTCACGTATTCATGGATATCTTTTTCATTTGCTCACATGCAAGATATATGGTCTTCCACAGGGATTTCTGAACTTCGACAACTGTTGAAGCTACATTTCTGAAATTAGTTGTCATTGATTCAGTCTTAAACTTTCATTTGTTGAATTAGTTAAAAACTCATGACTATTGATGAATTTATAACAAATAACTACTGAAAAATTAAAATAATTTTTACTATTCATGGATATAAATGAATGAAATAATATTGTTTTCACATTAGTGATTAGCTTTAATAATTATTGAACCTTGATAATATAAGTTATGATGTTCGATAAAGGGTACGTTACTGAAATTATTTGTTTTCATAGTTACCGCATGCATTTGGGGAGTTTCTTTATGACTGTACCAAAATAATCATCGAGAAAACTCATTGACAAGTTGTATTTTAATCCTGTTATGTGAAAAGTGCACAACTGAAGAGGGGATGAACCAGACAAATATTTTTTCTTACACGACAAAATATTAATGAACGATCAGATCACATCGGTATTAGAAAATAGTTCTGATGTAATGTTTGTTCCTGTGTTTAATATGAAATAATAAGATTTGTAATCTCTGAAAAAACAAATAAAATTGAAAATTGGAACAGAATGTCACTAGTTCGGACTTCCATTGTCTGATATTGTATAAAATGATTAAAACTCCCTGCCACACACATAATAAAAATAATTGAAAAAGAATAGATGAAGATAACAATTATATTGGGTAAAACAAAAAAAACCTGAAGTGAAATAATAGGGAAATAAAAAACAACTGAAAATAAAACAATTGAACAAAAAACAGTATCCGTAGCAGCCACAGGAAAACCAGGCCACCAAACGCGATCTGCGATTTATCGGATACTCTGCGAGTGCGGAAAATCCTATATCGGTGAAACTAAGAGGCCTTTGAATGTTCACATGCCAAGCACAAGAAACACACATATTAAGGGGAAACCGGCAAATCAGGAATATCAGAGCATGTTTGGACCCATCAACATAATGTAATCAATCTGAAGCCGGCCCTGACCGTTCTCAAACCCCAAACGGTAGGAATGCGATCGACAAAACCGTAACGAATAGTTTGGATTAGTACCGAAACAGGTA
>WOGP01009021.1:0-10930 GCA_015342065.1 Leptinotarsa undecemlineata | reverse complement strand
AAGACCTCGTTAGTCCTTAGCTCGCACAAGTTTCTCAACTTCTGAGAGTTGTCGTTCGTATGGGGGCGGCAGCTGATTAACGGAAAAACAGATTTTAAACAGATTTTTTTAAACAGATTCATAAAAATGATAAACGTTTACTTACTTCTTATGAGTATGAATAGACCATCCTTACCTGTAACAAAAACAACAATATCAGAAATCATGAAAACTTGCTAATAAAAATATAATGAAATCGAATATAACTGTTTTTTAGAAAAATGCGATAAAAAAGTCAAGATCAAGCAGAGGGAATGGGTTAGGAGTATAACTGAAAAAAATCAATACAAATTTGAACCAGTAGTTGAAATGGGATACGGAAGTCCCAAAATTACACGAACGCGATTAAAAAAACTAAGCATCATCACGCACATCTCCATATAAGCATCCCAAATTCAACAAAAAAAAAGTGATACGTGTCAACTTAACATGGTATCCAGTTCTCAAGAAGGCCATAAATATATTAAAATACAATTCCGATCGACATTCCACCAGCAGCATACCTGTCAACAACGTGAACCAATCAGAACAACCTAACGAAAAAGCGAACCAATCAGGAGTGGGCATTCACATGACTACCACGCCACCATCCTCTGATAGTATAAATATGAGTGGATACGAAGCTCGCCAGTCAGTCGTTGCTGAGACTTTGAGATATTACCTTCGTCTTTTTAGTCGATTAATTCACCACTGATGATGTACACTGTGGTAGTGGACGAAATGGTTGAAACTACATATTGAATTCAATCACAGCCTACCAGCCCAGATTGTGTTGTCTCTCACGTATGTATCTATTACTCTCATACATTCAGTACCTTCAATAAGAAGCGAAACACGATGAAGACTCAGTGTTTGGTGAAAAACAAAAATGTATAATTTGTGTAGAATTTTTCAATTCTGACTTTCTCGATTTTACTTTCACTCAAAACGTATTGAGTGTAAAAGGGTATAGGGAATGTTTTATTGTATCATCTAATTGAGAAATAACCCCAGAATAGATTTAACAATTACTCAGTCCATTCTTATAAATACCTATATCATTTCCTAGAAAATCACAAATTGAAAATGAAGGTGGGAAAACTTCATATTGTTCATAGTTTCTAATTAGTTTTGCCAACTTTAACTACAAGGGGAAAATGTGATTAGGAACTAATTTCATTCTATCCACTTTCGTTATCAAATCTCTTTTCTAGTAGGCTGTGAAAACAAATTATTTCCCGTCGTCAACTATCATTAAACATGCCTTTGTCTTATACTCCCAAGTTACGGAAATTAGGTCAAACACAAATTTCAGAGACTGAAAACAGGCAAGTTGATGAATTATATAGAGAAGATATCTCGAAATTTTTAGATATAATGAAATTCAGATATAAATTTAGATATAATGAAATTCAGAAGTTGAGTGTAACAGATCCAAAATATACAGGGTGTCAACTTGAAAACTTCCTACTCTTACTATCTTCCTTCCAATAAATACTATGAGGAATCGAAAAAACAGGTCAATTTTATAGTCGAGGGAGACACTTTCAAGAAATATTTGTAGCCCGCCAGGGAGAGGTAGATGTTTCCCTTAGGATATTAAATTGGAAGGGGTGTCAAGTGGCACATCATTTTGATTGCAGTTCAATACAATCTTGAAAAAAAAATATTTGACATTGCTCATCGTCGTGATATCAAAAATGTTACGGGGTTGCATAAAAAACTGAATAACATTCAAATGGAGTATCACTCAACTACTATTCCTATTTGAAATATTTGACATATGGGTTTTACGGGGAGAGAGCGTGACTAACAAGGGGTTGTTTTCACGTAGGAATAAAACTAAAATAGATGGAATTGATGAATATAGAAAAGAATCAGGCCTGGACAGTTTCAAGTAGATTTTTGGATTCCGAAATCAGACACGAAATTTTCAGTGAATACAATATAGAAAACATTTTTGAACCTGTAACTTTCAAACCCAAGATTGTATTTATTTGATAGAAATCAAGTTTTCAGAACGATTGTCATAGCAGAAGACTTGAGTCATAGTCAAGATCACCTTGACTATTTTATTTCGACCTCCATCTGACCTATCGCATGGGTCATTGAAAAGGTCATCTTGAAGTGCCCGAACTCATACTGTACCCAATATTGTAGTTTTGTCATGAAATGTATATTTTCTATTTTGACAGTAGTCGAGTTATCAATGTTGAGGTCATGATAAAGGTCATTCTCGGTCGATATTTTCTAAAAAATCCATCTGTCAAACGAATCGACATCACTCTTACATTGGACTGTCGACACAACCTTTGGCCTTCAATATCTCTATATTTGTGGGTTTTGAAACGTTGTTACAAGAGCATTTTCATCACGAAGTCGTGGACTACCAATGACTAAATTTTCAAACACGTAATTCCACATCATTTCACCCAAATCTGAAAAACATTTCATCAACAAAGTTCACTCTTTGTACCTGTAGATATAGGCTGCATCTGAATATCATACGTGTTGAAGATCGTATTCCGACAGGCCAATATAAGTCCCGCATCTCCGACTTGAAGCAATCTAATCTGGAAAAGGAAAATGTCATATGCTCTAATACGCTATAGCGATCTCAGAGACTCTAATGTGCGCCATAGTGGTAATAAAGTTCTATTTATCTTGTTCAATGTTCAAAACGAAAGCAGGTTCATTGACTACTCGTACAGATAAAAAGAAATGCTCCAATTCCTTCATTTTCATGGTCACTGCCGAGAAGGGAATCTGAAGTCTTTTATTATTTCGACTCAGTATAGCTACAAAAAAATACTGAAGATATTTCAAGAGTGATTCGTGGGTGAAAATGATGATTCAGTTGGATTCGAATCGCCTTTCTAGCATAAATGATTTCTGTTCATTCTACATGGAAGTCGTTCTCCATATGAGTTTTCAAAAGGTGTGAAAATAAGAAGCTCTGGTAGGCATGTACTTCTTCATTCATTCACTGCTAGAATATTTATAGAAAAAAAACATATGTCTTCAACCTCCCTTTGATTTTCTATCTCTTGGTACATCAGACTTAAGATTTCTTGTGGTTTTTAACTGTCCAATCAGCTTAATACAGTAGCCTCAAGGTATGCTTGTAGACAAAACATCGTATATGTTGGAGATGTCGATTTAGGCAGGTCATAGTTTAATTCAAACTTTATAAAGCATTTAAATTTAATAAGGTACGTAGAACTTTCTAGTACGAAACAATACTACGAACTTCTGATAAACTGCTTCTGCTTTTCCGTCAACGTGATTATATACAGACATTTTCTTACTGAATTCAACTAACCAACTAACGTGGTCAGCATAATCGTGTTTTCGTAAAGAAACTGACTGGTGGGTTTGGTTGGCGCTGAAGGTTTTTTAATAAGATTGATAAGGTTTTTAGTAAGTTCTGTTCGTTTTAATGTCATATGTTCCTGCATCTCCATACCTCGATAAATATTTATTCTACTGTGTTATGGTATATACTGATCGATAAAGAATTCCATACTCTATACATTGATGCTATTCGCACGTTGGTTTGACAAATTTCCTTCCGAAGACTTTAGCCTCGAAGATGTGCCACGAAGTGGCCGACCTAAAATTTTCCAGGACGAAGATATGAGGATTCTGATAAAGACTGACCCATCACAAACGGTGCGTGAAATTTCGGAAGAACTGGTCATCAGCTCCAATGCGGTTTTGATGGTTTGAAACGTATTGGAAAGGTGAGGAAACTAAAAAAGTGGGTGCTTCACGAATTGAACGATCGACAGAAATGTGCGCCCTCGCTCAACCAAAACGATCCTAATTTGAAATGGATCGCCACCCATAGGAGAGTCCTATTATGAGAAAATTGACAAAATATACTGAAAATTGCGTCATCAGCAGTCAGTACTGGCCATCACAAGAGGTCCAATTCCAATTCACAACAACACTAGACCTCTCACCAATTGACTACCATATTTCCAAGCACTTCGATAACTTTCTCTCCGATAGAACCAGGACCATTCATAAACTGCCTTCATCGACTTCATCAAATCCCGAGCACGCAATTTTTATGCTGACAGAATGAGTCTACTTGTGTTAAGTTGGCGAATGTGCACTGATTCAAATGGCGCCTATTTCGATTGAATTAAATACGAATGTATTGAGATAATACAGTTCATATCAGACTCATAAAAACGGACAAAACTAATACTTAATTACTGTTATCCCTAGCTGAAATTTCCTCCAGGTCTCCATTAGACATCAAAATTTTTGTTAACGAGATTGGCAGCTAATATTCGGACACTGAAACAATATATGTATAGGATAAATTGTTAGAACATGTTATATTTTCAGGAGTGATTGATTTTTGGAAAAGAAAGTTGTGTGCTCTCCATTACTTCATCTTGATACAAAAAAGTGGGAATCTTCGAAAGAATGTTTGAAATACAAACTGAGTAGAAAAACATGTTTTTTGTATATTCAGTGTTCATATAAAAGTATTTGTCTCGAAACGATTTTTTCGGGTAATTCAATGTTTATATCAATGTAGCTGTTTCAGGAGGGTGTTTTCTTTCAGTTACTTCCCACATTTTTTATATCAAAGTATAGTAGAATACCAAAAACTTTTTTTTCCTAAAATATGTATCGGATTTTTGGACTTTCAAAATAAGTAATAAAATAAAAAAGTTTGGGAACAATGTGGGCATCTGCATTGATGGCATAGACATCTGCGAAAGAACACCAGTTGATCACGACTTTCGGAAAAATCTGACAGCTACCAACTGAAATTCCCATGCCAAACACTATCAGAGGACTTGACATTCGTGTTTCTTGATTGCATTATTCCAGAACTTAGTGAAGAATGACAAGAAACAGATTATCGCAACGAACAGAAGTCAGTTTAATATTTATTCATAACTCTTGCCGAGTCGTTGAAAAGATCGAACAAACAATTTTCAATTTGGCAGCTTCAATCGTTGAAAGTATCTCGCAAAAACAAAAAACTCGTGAAATGTTCATCATTGATCAAAGAAAATATCAAGCCAGTGATGAAATTGATAACAAACACACATGGCTGATCCAATTAATGAACGCAAAAGTACTTCAATTACTTTTTAATTTTATTAATTAAAGGATTCCAAAATGAATTTCAAACTGGAGTGTGTTTGGAAATTATAAGATCTTCTGATGTGAACTTGGAACTAAAAAAGCGAGTAATGAAGAAATTGATGAGAAGGGATTCATCAATGGTATAATAACAAAAGTAGTCAAACCTTCTACTCTACGTAACTTCTATTATATAGGTCATTCCTATCAAAAATTTGACCCCCGTTGTAAGTCAGAAATGGACGTGTAATCGAAAATTTCAAAGAACACGTCCATTTTTTTTGTTTTATGATTACCAAGAATTCCGGCACAGACATTCAATTTTGTGGAGTTAGTGAATGTGTTTTCATTACCAAATAAGGGTTCACATCGCTCCAGTAACGACTATTATGTCTATTCACTACACCACTCAACATGAAAGAACTTTCGTCTGAAAAACATGTATTGTATGATAGGTTTGGGTTATTGGCCAATTTTCCACGGAACACCTCACAGAACTGAAGTCGACGATCAGTATCATCTTCTTTTAATTCCTGAACTAACCTCATTTTGACGGATGGAATTTGTAGGCATCCAAAATCCGAGAAACACTAGTAGTTAATACACCAGATGCTCTAGCTACTTGTCTAATAGATTGTCTATTATCCATTTGTACATGTTTTAAAACTGCAACTTCAACTCCGTCATTTCTAACAGAACAGGATACTCATGTTTTCTGTTGTGAACAGAACCTGAAGTTCAAAACTTCATTAACTGTTTAACGTATTGATAGCTGATGTTGTGGTGATGATTCGTTTTTACAGCAGCTTTAGAACATTCATTATTTCGATAATAGGTTGCAACAATTTCTATTATTTCTTCAGTGGAATAAAAATTGTTGAAACACAGTGAACAAGTATGACTGAATAATAATTCGTGAATAAGTGACTATCTACTTTTTGTTCTGCGAAAACAAGATTCAGCAAAAACTACCAGTGCAGAAAAAACTAAAGAAACGATTACTAACAATTAAATGAATTCTACAAATCTAGAAGACCTGCTACAGAAAATTGTTCGGTAATGTCGATTTCTGACTACGGATATCTTCAAGAATGTAAGGAATGCTTTCGAAAGTAGACTGTATTATTGAATGGAACTAGATGGAGGTCATTTTGAATACTTTATTAGTTGATTGTGTTGCCATTGATATTACTTCTGTTGATTGTTGAAGTGCGTCGTCAATGCTTAAATCAAAATTTGACAGCTACCAGTAAAGATTTGCTTTCTGTTTTATCGTCACATCGTCCAAACCCTACTTGATCAAAGTGTGCGTTTCATAGTGTACATGCAAAAAACAAAAATAATCAAGTATGCCCCATTAAGTGTACTACATTTTTGGAAAGGTAATTTTTAGCTCTATCGAGATACGGAGGAATATATAGAATGTTTAATTGGAAAACGTAGTTTTTCATCAATTACTATTGATATCTTATTTGAAAAAATAAAGTGAATTCTACGTAAAAATGTGATTAGAAAATGTTTTTATAGAAATGATAAGTTTTTGACAGGAAAAAAGTTACAGCAACTTTTCGAAAATGCACATTTTCGAAAAACGTGCTGTAACCCAGAAACGATGATAGATATCGATATGTGATTTCAACCATTGAGTTCATCATAAAATTTGACCCTCAGACACAGCCATCAGTTTTCATCTATCTAGTTTGAAAACATGAGTTTACCTTCGAAAGTGTCCAATTTGGCCAAGTCTGTACATAAAACATCTGAAATGGGAAGTAAAACTCTACATGACGTAAATATAGGATAGAAATATTTATTTTCTTCAATTTTCACGTAGATTTTTATCTGGTACGATGGTTTCGGTTCATTAAACCATTTTCAAAGAAACTCGAGTTCATTTGAGAAAGGTTTAATAAACCGAAATTGGTTGTAACAAATGAAAATCTCAGTGGAAATTAGACAAAATTAGACACATTTGATATGAATTTCCACAAAATAAATAGATCATCAATCGAACAAGTTTACGTAAATTAATGAATGTAAGAGTAACAATGAGCAAAAAATCACTTTTACTCTCAATAAATGTAAAAAAAATCATTTGTTAATTTCAGTTTATGGAAATCACAATGATAACCTCTCGAATATTAAAGAATATGTTGATTTACTCCGTGATTTCCCATTACCATTATGATGAAGCAACTGGTTCATAATTATTCGAAAACTATTGCCTGGGTACAACCGGAATCATCTTCCATTTGGAAGAAAAAACTTTGTTTGAAAAGTCTACAATACCCTGGTGCAAGTTTCCAAAATGTTTTCAAACTAGATCCACTCTTTCATTAGTTGCTCAGTTATACGCTGTCACAAGGTTTTTCTGGTATTGTAAATCATAATGGTTGCGAATTCATTTTCGCTATGGTACAAAAGATTTGTGTTAATGGTGGAATGTGAACTGTTCAGCAAGATCCAGAACTATTTGAACTGTCAAGCAGATCATTCCTAATTCTCTAGTTATGCACTACTACGTTCTTGTCTATTCTCAAATTGCATTTTTTGCGAGCCAGTTTTCTTCATAGCGACATCTTCCTGCAGTGAAAACGACTCATGCTATCAAGTAAAGAATAAATTGTCCACGTCCATAAAAATAATTTCAGCAACTTTAGTAGTTGATATATTATCTGATTTCACGCCTCACCAAGGGAAAGTTGAGAATTTTTCTTTTCACCATATTCGTGAGCAAAAATTTTGCGATTGAAATTATTGGTATCGCTTATTAATACTTCACTCGATCCTGACTTTGTGATTAGACGACTAGTAATGAAAATTTTACTCTGACTGAATTTAGAGGCTACATCCAGAACAATTATATACAATTATATTCAATTATTATAATATGCAATTATTTTTTTATTGAACATTAACTCTATGGAATTCGAAATCTCCAGTTTTAGACATGAATCTGGTGATTTTGTTCTTTGAACTCATTGTGCATGGAAATTCACATAGACAATTCAATTTAGTTGGTGACTATCACTATTCATAGTTTTATTTCACGGGTATTCGTGATGGACTACAAAATTTCCATTTCCAGTAGATATAGCCCAATTAACCAGCCAAGTATTCCTCAATATACAGGACCGCGGTCCGTAAACAGACCGCGGAAAGGTTGAGCCGAGGACCGCCCCAAATATTATATTATACACCAAGTACATATAACAGTTCGTAGATGAGGTAAACTATACCTTCATCAATTAAAATAACACAAATGAAATCTAACTTAATACGTTTTCTATATCAAATTGCCTAGTTAACTTGTTTCATTGATAAGTTTCCTATCTAGCCTGTGTGTATGTGTTAATAAGACTGATGCGATTTAAATATTATCAAATCTCTGTTATGCACACTAAATATCCATATATTGAACTTCGTACCATTTTTTTGGAAATATGTGCGGAAACATTCCACAGCGTGCTTGCTCCTGTTTTGTTTTGTTGAAACACGCACGAGCGCGTATCGAAATCGATAGTGGAGGAGTGGGAAAGAACTAAAAGCAGACTGCCAGTCATCAGTCCCAACACAAACTACTGAGTAAGTGGAGATTTCTTTTATGATTTCTGTCGTTTTCGTTCATTTCTGTACCTACATTGATATGGATCCTAAAAAACCAAAAGTTGACAGTGAAAATGGAAGGTTTTTGGCAGAATGAATTGAACAATATTGTTTTACGCTGCCTGATAGGCCTCAAGCGGTTCCAGTGTGCCTTATATGCAATAAAACTGTCGCTATTGTTAAGAGTAGTATTTTGAAGCGACACTAGGAAACAACTCATCAGCAAGTCCACAAAAACTTTCCTCTTGGCAGTCAGGTTCGTAAAGAAAAAAATCAGACATATCTCAGTTCTTACGAAAAGAGTCCAAAATTACTAGTTCGTTATATGAGCGACCAAGAAAAATCCACATAAGCACTGTTACGTGAGTTCTGGACGCTTAATAAACACCAGAAACCATTTTCAGATTCTGATATAGTGAAAGAATGTATGTTGGCGGTAGTTACGTCACTTTTTTAAAACAAAAAAAAAGATGTCTCTTAAAATCAAAGTATTCCATTGTCAGCGAGAGGTAATACACGAAGAAATGATATTTTAGCTGCGTACATTAAAAACACTCCGTTTGAACTTCTGCAAAAGGCACCTTGCTACGCCATAGCACTTGATGACTAATGTGACATTGTTGATGATGAAAAAATTTCTAATATCATATCCGTGCATATTTCACAAGGCATTCGTTTGTGGAAAACTTAGTGCTACACTCAAAGAAGTGATGGACAACTTGATCAAGTTGATTAATTTTATGAGATCTCATTCTGCTCTTCAGCACTGACATTTCAAGGAGTTACTTTCTGAATGTGATTCAGCGTTTTCTGGCTTACTACACCATAACAATATTTGAAGGTGGTTGACAATGTTTCGTGCTGCATTTCATTTCGTAGGGGATAGTGCTTTGATCTATCCCCTATGAAAGCACTCGAATGACCTATTAATAATCAGATCTCGGAGGAATTTATCACCAGAATACGATTGTGGATACTAACATTGGAAACGTCGTATAGTAACTTGGTTTGGAATCTTTTTATTTTTTATTTTTCATTTCTTGTTACCTAACAATTTTTTAATTTTCATGTCGTGTCAATAGTTCAATTTTTTATTGTTTGGTTGTTGTTTGTATTTTATTTCATTGTAATCTCAGTTTTTTGCTTAGTATAATTGTTATTTTTTTAAAGATTCTTTTAGGGATTTCAAATCAACTTATATCAAATTAGACAATGGAAGTCCAAAATAATAAAATGCACAACACAACAATGTTCGTTAGCTTAGTAAAAGTCGAGTTATTGAACGTTTCTGGCTAATAAAAGAACAAGGGTCCTCCTTCCTGCAAAACTTGGATACGCAGGGAGCCAGAAAGCACTTTGAGTTCATGAAAAATGAGCACAATATGCTGGCTGTGGCTTTTCTGAAAGATATTTCAAAATATTTGAATGCGCTCAGTACAGAGTTACAAGAAAATGGAAAATTAATATGTGATTTGATACAAAGCGCGTCTGATTTTCGTCGTAAGCTGTATATCTTTGAAAATTATATCGTAAAACAAGAATTTATTCATTTTCCGACAACTCTTAAAATTTCTGGCTGATTTTAAGAACGAATTTGCTACAAGATTCCAAGATTCCAGAGATAGGCAAGCTATCTCCGTTTCTTAAATCTTCATTTGACATTGATGCATCGGCCAAATGGACAGATGAGACTGCCAAGTTGTTCAATGTGTCAAAAGCATCACTTCAAGTGGAGATAATTGATTTGCAAGATGTGTCTTTGCAAATGTATAGAACGGTCTCCACTGAAGAATTTTGGGTCAAACATGTCCCAATAAAAATATGAAGATTGTAAAAGACTAGCTATCAACGTGACCACTATGTTTGGCTCGACATACATATGTGGAACATATTTTTCGAACACCGCCATGTATAACGTCGTCCATTCGATTTCCGAATCGGAAGGACGAAATCCCGGCCTTGCGTTTCGCGTCACGCCACCAATGGAGACATTCAGAACACCCAGGGCGCTCCACAGGATTAGGCCCCTGAAGCCACAAGATCTGGCTCGTTTGGATGCGGAGGTTTATGGTGATCTAACAGAAGAGGCTGACATCTGGCAAATCAACACCGCCGTGTATAACGTCGTCCAATCGCTTTCCGAATCGGAAGGACGAAATCCTGGCCTTGTGATTCGCAAGATTGAACGGCGTGT
>WOGP01009020.1:0-10930 GCA_015342065.1 Leptinotarsa undecemlineata | reverse complement strand
AAAATCTCGATATTTTATCCGTTTTTCCTCCTCTTTTCTGACGATATTCATCTCGCCAGGAGCTGAAAACTCCACGACAAATATAGTTTTGCTCTGGTGGTCGAGAAGGACTATATCAGGCTTATTATTATTATAACATTGGCCTCTTTATAAAAAAATTCTGTTTTTCCATGAATTTCTATGCACCACAACCTAACCACAAGGTGGGCCTCTTTATCAAAAATACCGTTTTTCGACAAAATATTTCACATTTTCCTGCAAGATCCATTCTTGAGTATTGTTCGGTTATAACGGACAAATACTATAATGTAAATATCGATTTCAGAATGTTCAAAAGAAATTCTTAAGGAATGGTGCTTTCCACTTTGCAATTCAACGAACTGAATATGAGTACAGTGAACTCTTAACCAAGTTAAATACAAAGTCATTGGAAGATAGGAGAATTTCCATGAACTTGAGCTTCCTCTTCATATCAATAAATAGTGAGATAAACTGCCCAGAACTACTTGAACTGATAAAGTTTCATATCAAACAAAAATATACGTGAAATTCTGACATTTTTTTCATATACATTTTTTCCATACCAATTATGCTTTGAACAGTCCGATTTCTCGTATTTTAAAGCTGGGATATCGAAATTATAATAACTTAGATCTGTTTAATGTATCACTTTAGGTCTTTAAAAGTCAATTGAAAAGGGTTTTGAAAGCTTTTCTTTACCTTACCATTTTCTTTGTAAGCACCAGATTTGTTACATCTTTTTTCTTGTAAGTACCAGAATTGTCTCATCTTTCAGTAATGTATTCACTAGACATAAAGATTTATTAATATGTTTTATTTCACACTTTGCTAAATGTTTTGTTGAATTGCAATGTAGACATCAAACATGAGCATTCAAAAATATTTTGTAGTTCCTCACACATTGTTAAATATGTTTTTGTAAATTGGCTTTGCTGTTGAATAAATTCATAAATTATCAACCAAACACGAAAGAAATACTTCCAAGAAAAAAATCGTACCTTCCAGTAGATACAGTCGAGTCAATATCGAGTATCGCCGAGACGCAAGATCATACCTTAGAAATACCAAGTTGGCACAGACTCGCGAAGCTGTCACAACATCTGACTTACATCCTTCTTAAAATACTTCGTGAGCGATAAGAATCGTCCTGCGAGTTAGGGGCTGCATCTATTAATACATTATCGGGGTGACACTGGTACTGTCTCCGGAGTCGTGCTGTGGCGTTAGCCGGTACTGTACCCGGTGCGCCGTGTTTCGCCTCTATCTGTCTGCCATCGGAGCCATAAAGTGTCCTCTGACAGGGGTCTCCAACGAACGGTCGTGTTATGCCTTCTGGCCGCCCGAGTCTCGCACAGTGTCGTAACTAGATAACACTCAGGTAGCAGGAGGCTGGAGAAAATTATATTTACCACATTCCTATCAATTTCTGGTATAGTTCACGTAAACGATATAGTGCTACCTACGTTCCAACCTCGTTCTCAAGTCATGTTAGTACAGTTACAAGTGATTCTTGAAAATGGTTCCAAAGCAGGAGCCGAAACGTCGAGTAGATGGAAATTAGACAACAGGATATCAAATTACTGACTGCGGAAACCTATCATAACACACACACACATTTTCTCTGTTTCACTATCACTGTCGTCATCTAAATCAATAATGAATTTATTTCCACCATTAATATGGAAGTGTCCAATCTTCATATAGTCTTTTTCAACTAAAATTACTTTTTCAATCCTTTTCTGCCAGTCTTCTTCGGTAATATTAGATACTTCTTCTTTAACTAGCTCTATTACGAATAACTTCTTTGATCAATTACCCAAACACCAAACTAATATATAAAAAAAAAAATAGTTTGGTGTTTGGGTAATTGATCAAAGAAGTTATTCAACTTTCACACCAAAGGTTCCAATCCCATGGTTATTCAATTGAATACTACGAATATAATACATAATATAAAATAGAATACAATGAAACACAATAACATACAGTTGAATACAATAAAATACAATAGACTAAAAATATATATTTTTCGTAATGATATAGGATAATAAAATAATCATACAGGTCATACAGGGCTATATTTCCATATAGAGTTATATATAGTGATGCTGTTTTAGTGATGAAATATAGCTTCGTGTATCTGTCAAAGAATTTATGTTGATTGTCGCAATTGCACCAGGAAGAATCTTGAGTTAACAAGAGTTTCGAGTAAAGCCCATAAACATCAAAACAATATTACCGCAATTGTTGAATTATTAGCTATCAATAATACTCGACTGTTGGGAACTAATAATAACGAAAATTATGAAACCATAAAATTTAACGAGCCCGCTGTAGTAATGGAGAAAATTCGAAAAGAGTCATGTCTTATTTCACCATTATTTTTGCGCAAACTTGGTTACTTGATCGCAGAAAAATGAGACACCGTCTAATGAATATCTCATAAACAAACCGACAATTCTATATTTGGTTAAAAAACAATTTCGTTTTAAATCACGTTCACGTTTAGACTAATTACCGATAACCATTCGACCGGTTGTGTAACAATTGGGACAATCAACTGAAGAAAACATTCAAACAGAGTTTATCATAGTCCGGTAGGAATTTTTCGAACAGCAAAGCAACTTTTTCCTAATTTGTTCATGAAACTTGCTGACACAATTGTTTAGAACATCAAACAAGGCATTTACACTTCTGAAAATGAATAAAGAAACAATGCCACAGTTACAATTACCTAAAAATTCAACTGTATGTTGACTTTTGCTTCATACTGAGAGACTGCATAGGGTTATTTATCTACGTAGATAGCAATAGTTGGAAATTGGATTACCAACAAATTCTATACAATCAACCCAAAATCACAACATACCTATCAGTGAATTTCAAAGATTGTTCGGAGCACTAGCAATACCGTTGCGTTTTCAATAGTTTGTCCCAGTTTCTGGACAAATTAATCACATATGTGCATTCTTTCATTGTCCCAACTATAGTTCTAGATAAGTATATGTGCTGTAGGTATATAACTGAAAAGTATATTGAGTTTTTCATCATTTTTTTGGCAAGGCGGCTATGCAGTGGTAGTCAAGCACTATTCATTAAAATTGCAATATGATTGTAAAAATATTTTTGAAGGCCAAGTGGCAGTGCTACAGTTATATAGTGAGTGCAAAATGGACGTGATTATTCACTATAACTTCTTCCGAAATATTTTAAATTTTTTCCAGCACAACTTTCACAACTGGCATGACACTTAGAATTCAATCATCTTGAAAAGTTGACGCTAATAATAATTGTGATACTTCAAAGGTTCAGCGAAATCATTATCGTAAATCAAATTATTAATTTCAACTACAACGTGGCAAAACGTGAGAGATGTACTGCAGTGACTTTATATTTTCAATATATTTTTTAGGTTAATTAGTGTTAGTAATACAGCGAGTAACATTGAGTTATATTTTATTGAATATCCGAAATACCTATCATTTGAAGTATAGGTAGAACTATATAGTCTGGGTAACAAGATCCTTTTTTGGAACTTCTGTCCAAAGGCACCAAAATTTATGATCCAAAGCTCATTCGATTCAGAATGACCTCTAGCAACTTTTTGGAGAATTTCAAGAACGGATCGAAAAAATTGCAAAAATTATAAACAAATTAGTAGAAGAAGGGTTTTTGGTTTTTGCAAATATTTCGGAAAATATTGAAGATATCCAGAATTTGAGAAGAGGAAGAACTTGCCTCAAAAAAAGTCCCACCTCATGGAACTCTATCACCAATATTTATAATTTTAATTTAGAGAAAAAAATTTTGGTGAATATTTTATTAGATATACTTCAGTTAATTAACTGATTCTTTCAAGTTTTAAATTTACATAAAAACTCTGATAATTTTTAAACTAAAAACTTCAATTTTTTTTTATTTTGAATTTTTTTAAAAAAATTGAAAAATATTGATTTTACACTTTGTTATCAATAATCAAAGACGTTAGCAAGTGAAAAATTCAATTAAACCATGATAGAAAATACATCTATGAACTGTAACAAATCTTTTGTATTTTGGTTTATATGAAATAATTTACCAAGAAACAAATTATAAATAATCGTTTCTAACTCAAATTATACGTCGATTTATGATTTTCACTGAACGTGAGCTGTAGGTTTGTAGCCTGATATTTCGTCTACTACTACGGTAGACATTATCAAAGGCGATGATGTAAAACATCTTTAGCTGACATTTTGCCCTGCCATCAACTAGTTTTTTTCAACTAAGTTAGATACAAATAAGATTCCTGTGTCTCTTGAAACGAATAAAGTCGATTATTATTACTATCAGTTAAAAAGGTGTATATTTCAAAAATAGGATGAGTTTTCTTATAAAGATGAAGAAGAGTAGAAACTTTTATCCTCTAGAAAAGTCTGGTACATTGAACTTCAAAGAAATCCATTCAAAATTGAAAAACAATAAGTCTTCAACCAGTTTATCATAAATTGACCTCTATTGAGCCGTACTGCAATCGACTTTATGGATCTTTTCATCGTTGAATGAGTATCTGTAGATGATAATCTGCGCTTTTCAGAACCTCTCAACCTGAAAATCCATTAAATAACTGGTCAGAGCTTGACTTACAACAAATGTGCATCGAAATTAAAAATCAAGTCCCACTCTTCACCCTCGACGAGCGTAACTGTAGTCTTTCGATACCAACAAAAAAAAACTAAATAACGAACTTCGCTATAGGAAACTCGCAAAATCTCTTCGGCCACCGAAGCATTAAATTGGAAATCCATGATCCAAGGTAAACCACTTCGATCAAAGATAACGAAATAGATTCCGAACAAGTGCTTATGATGCTATTATGTCTTGTAACAATAGACGAACTCGCCTACTATGCAGTTGCAACACCTCATTTTTACCAAGGGAAATATCACATTATCATTATCGCAATAGACAAAGGGGCGTCACGCCATGACTAGTACTTCTGCTATTTGGTCCTTCCCCACCGGACCGGAGAAGGAAAAAGATACTGGACGGGAAAGTATTCAATTTTTCGAAGTTGTTCACGAATGTATTTTCATCGTCGGGTTCCCTACTGATGTTTTGAGCCATAGAGGACCAGAATGATCGAATGCTGGCTTGACATAAAACATCATTAGCCAGAATACTTGTTCATATGACGGGATGCTGCATATGCATTGATCTTTGTTTTTCATATGTCAGGATACTTGTTCATATGCCAGAATAATTATTTTTCACAACGAGTTTCCTATCGATGTTTTGGTCTATAGAAGATAAAAATAATTGAAAGATATATTAGCATAAAACATCATATGCAAGGATACTTGTTATAAAAATGCCAGGATACCTATCGTTCATATGAATGTATGCTTGTTTTTCGTATGCCAAGATACTTCTTGTTCATATGTGAAGATACTTGTTACTCATATGCCAAAATATATATTCATATTCCTTGATACTTGTTGCTCATATGCCAGGATGATTGTTAATATTTCAGGATATTTGTAGTCCATATGTCAGGATACTTCTTGTTCATATGAAAGGATACTTGTCGTTTATATGCCAAAATTATTGTGTATATTCCATGAAATTTGTTGTTTTTATGCCAGGATACTTGTTTCTCATGTGCCCGGTTACTCATTTATATTTCTGGATATTTGTTGTTCATATGCCAGGATAACTGTTGCTCGTTTGCCAGAAAACTTGTTCATATGCCAGAATACTTGTTCTTCTAAAATATGTTCACAGCCGAATTCCTAGCAATGTTTTAGTCATGAACGATCAAAATAATTCAAAGCTACATTAACATAGAACATCCACTTTCAAACAAACATAGAACAACATATATGTAAGGATACTTATTATAATTATGTCAGGATACTTGTTTTTCATATGACAGGATGCTTGTTGTTCATACGCCAAGACTTGTTGTTCATCTGCTAAGATAATTGTTGTTCATATGCCAAGATACTTGTTGCTCATACGCCAGTATACATCTTCATATTCAGTCCATAGTCCATATTCTAAGAAACTGTTCATATGAAAGAATTCATGTCGTTCATATGTCAGGATTATTTTTCATATTCAATGAAACTTGTTAATATGTTAGGATACTTGTGGTTCTTATGCCAAAATAATTGTTGCTCATATGCCATAAAACTTGTTCACATGCCACAATACTTGTTGTACTTCTAAACTATGTTCACAGTGGATTTCTTACCAATGTACAGCTGTTTCCTACCGATGTGTTGGCCATAGAGAACGAAATAGTTATGTTAAAAAAACGCTTTGAAATCCATGTTTCCGTTAAACAGCAATCCCCCCCTACGAACAACAACTCTCAAAAGTCGAAACTTATGCGAGATGAGTATTAACGAGGTCTTACCTTTGAACGTGTGATTCCTAACACAGAAAGCTACATTAAGCTAAAACATCATATAATAGAATACTTGTTGTTCATATGCCATACTATACTGAAATCGTCATGTATGCTCTACCCTACCCCGTTTACAAAAAGTATACAATGAAATAATGAATTGATTGATGTAGCCGTAGCTACGTTGTAGAAGATTATCATGAATAATGAGAAATGAAACTTTCCCTGTTTTTAACCACTTTCATAAAAGTGGTAGAAAACAGTTTTAAATTTGATGATCCACTAAAAAATTGGTATGAGATGTAAACTGGTAGCTGAACAACCAAGGCACAACTGGCAACATATTGACTATGAACAGACCCATCTGTGTTCTGGTAAATTAAATTATCGTTCTTCTTATCAGAAAAGTTATTAGAAGTAGGTTCTTACGTAGACCTGCCAGTTTTCAATTTGTTGATAACTGTCGATACCATAAAATGAGTTTTTGAGGTGGCATACATTTGCATTTTGAGCTCTTTGGCATTTATCAAAAATAATGAAGAGATAACCAAGCAAAAAAAAATAAGTGAATAGTATACTATCTTTGCTTTATGTAAGGAGGAAAATATTACATTATGGAATTTTAATTTGAATAATCTGCATTCCGTGTTCATTTCGATAGAAAAATTTCAATGGATGTTTGTACTACATTTTTTTTTCCTTTCAGCATACCATCATCCTGAAGCCTCCATTTTTCTCCAGGTAAGCACAGGTACCGTTTCATATAACAATTATGGAATATTTTTTTCTAATGAGACCATTATTCGTATTACGTTGAAAAATCCTAGAATTCTGTTTGAAATTAATTTTTTCCTATGAATATTCGTAAAAAATGGGTTTTCTTGGATGATTTATATTTGAAGTAGACATATATAGCCTCATTTTGAGTTTCCGTTGGTATAAAGCTTTTTCCTTGATATGTTTGAAAATATAAGTTTATTCAGTCCTCATAATGGTCAAAATGAAAACTCTAACGTTTTTCATGAGCACATAGAAAATTACTTTCTGTCTTAGATATTTTGATATTTGTAAATGTCAAATGAACTTCGATTTCAGCAACTACAACAAAAAACTAGAACAGAGAAATTACTTCACCTCACATGAATACATTTCTTGCCTCGTGCGCGATTCAAAAGAGATTATTGTTCTTTTTGTTGGTGTTTTATAGGTTAAGATAATTATAGATGCGGCATAAAAGATCGAGAAACTGATTACAATGCTGGTGGAACGCTTCAAGCAGTGCCCAATCCGAAGTCGTTTTGTGATATTTTCAGATTCTAAGTGTTGTTTGTCGATCTTTTTATTCAGAAAACAATAAGCCTCCTCTATGAGTATATGTTAGAAGACCCGAGAGACATGATGCGTGACCGAATTTTTCCATCGAATTATTCCGGTGGCTCTCGAGCTATTATTTAGAAAACAGTAAACCTCCTCCAAACATTGCAACCATACCAAAATATACGTTATAATCCGATCACGATCTGTGATTCTTTTCGAAACATTCGTACCGTTTTGGAGGTGTTACTCACAAATAATAAATACATATCACGTAAAATATAACATGGTTAGAATCAGGGCATATTCTTTCCTGAATATGTTAGAAAACACCTCTCTCTCTCTCTAAGAATAACTGATGATTTTTTTCTCGGTATTCAATCAAATATATTACTACTTCCTTTCTTCAATTTGCATATTTGAACTACATTTTTGAACTTTTCGTTTGAAAGAGGAAAAAGTGTGACTCTTTTGAATACCGACCAAAATTCAATATAATGAAAAAGAATTTTCAATTATAGAAACATATAGAAAAAAGTTATACAAATTATAAAATTATGAAACAACTACAAAAATTATTTGGAGCTCCGGAGAGACTTTATTGATTCCAGTAACCTGCAGCACTACATCATCTGAAGATCTTGATATGCCAATGATATGCAATATTGCCAGAATATTTAGTGACACTACTATAGTCAAACTCAACCAGTCCGTTTCGTCTTTGACCAATGCATAACAATGACCAGATTCAACGACAGTACCACAGTGAACAATGAATGTATGAAGATAATAGTGGTCTGCTAAATGGAAGTGTTCATCTATTTCGAAAATTCGTTTGGTGCTTCCATTGGAGGTTGAGTCAGGTTTGAAGATAATCAGTGTTGTTATTAGATTGACTGTTGCCTCAGCTATATTTTTTGACAGTAAGATTGGCGCATATTTGACAGTACAGTTCTATTTTCAGATACGTCAATAATAAGCTTTGCACGGACTGGTTATCAGTCATATTGGGAAACGCTAGTTGCTGTTCTAGAAAGTCACATATGTTTTTGCTACCTCTTAAACAAGTACTGCAAAATGAACTAGTGAGAATTCTTTCACCAAAAGATCTGCAAACATAAGATGAGATAGACTGGAATCATTCAATCCAGAACGGCCAGGAGTATTGATTCTGGCATTCGAGTATTCAACAAGAATCCCAAGAATTCGGAACAATCCTCTTGTCCTGACGAGTATCTAGTGGACTTTAAAGACTCTAGAAAATCGGTTGGTGCAGCTGCGTGAACAGGTGTTCGAGTTTGTTGAATGAATAGGAAACACTCTCGTTCTCTCCAATCCCATATTCTGTAGAACATTTCCTGGGATTGACAATCTCTAGTCTTCGCGGTTCATGACTATAGCCACAAAGTTTGGGTCAAACATGTATTCTGGTGTCATAGAACCTAAGAACATGTTCAATATTCGTTCTTCCATATATTCCGAAATGTCTATTTTCCGATCATTTACAACTCCAGTCTGAGTAAGAAGATATAAAACAATTGAAGACTTTCTCAAATACAGTTGTGGATGTAATCTTCATCACACCAATTCTTACCAAACAAGATAGTTTTTGTACCTGCTTAGTGTATACTGGACCATCAGATCATAGACTCACATATTATCATTGATTCAACCACCTTGGTGTAGAGTCCAGTATAGTTTCAGGTCCCATGCTGTTCCTTGGGGTGTATATGGCTGGCTATCATCACAGATACCTCTGCCTTTCTTCTCACTCTTTCTTGATGTTAGTTTGAGGTATGTCGGGGATTTACTATCTCTTCTATATATGTGGCCTCCCTCAATGGATTTACCTGTCAACCTTGAAATTTTTGAGGTTCTCGTACCTCTGTGTTGATGCTCTTGGTGAATGGTTGATATCAGTGGGTTTATATTGAGTCCTCTTCATGTCCAGAAGACTTAGTGATTCATGCTCCTCAAGGTTCCATAACACTTGTAGCACTACAGGAAAATCCTTGAGGCGCTCTAAGAGTGGTGCTTGTGCGAAAGTAATGAGACTAGAGAGTGAATCCATTTGGAAAAATATTCCCAGGAAATTTATTCTACATAAACGCATTTCTTGAACAGTGAAGTTCGAGGTATACTGAGTTGAACCTCAAAACAATGAGCAGTCAGAATTCGTTGCGTATTTCTGGTGAAATCAAATGTGCCCAGTCACTTGAACACTTCCCATGAAAAGTATCTATAGAAGAAAGACAAATCTCCTACATCTTTGATGTTCCAGACTATCAAGGTTGAAAGTAATGTTCGCGTCTCCAATCAGGCGAATAGCTCTTCTCTGGATGGGATCCAACAGCTCCAGGGTATACTCTGAGGCGGAACTCCATATATGAGAACAATTATCCGAAGAAGGTCTGATCTGCGTTTCATAAACCATCAAAATTTGCTGAGGTGTGTACAGTTTAATGGACTACAACTACAAAAGATCTTCAAAAAAGCCTTTGAGAGAAAAGTTTCACATATCTAACACTCATCACATCCCATCAATTTCCTTAATATATATCGAGACAAGTAGAAAGTTACGGTTTCTCAAATTACATTTGATGTTCGGAATCGGCCTAATAATAGTGATTTTCGAATATGCTACAATTATTAGGAATTGTGTAAAGTAACCGACGTTTCTTTTCTCCTCTAATTTTATCATTAGTCATTCCTATCGGCATTTTTGTATTCATTCTCGATGGCTGCCTATAATTTCGACCATGGGTCCGTCGATATCTCATTTCATTTGTCTGCCATTGCGAGACTTTGTTGAGTTATGACCATTTTTATTTCATAATTTGATATTTGATACAGTTTCATTTCGTGACTGGATCTGAACCGTTTCTATTATAATTTAACGGTGGTACAGGGTGATAAATATGTCTGGTATGGCTTGTAACTCAACAGCTTCATATCTACGTCGAAATTGAATGTTCGGTTTGATCTATCGCTTCTATATTTATCAGTAGCGTAACAAGTTTTCGGGAGTCCCGGTTGAAATTTATTTGCCTTTGTGTAGCCAAGTAACATGATGATACGTTTGTTCTACATTGTACAATATTCGTATTGAAGGTTATACTAAGTATACGTATCTACACTGACTATAGACACTATAAGTGAAAATAACAATAAAATTTTTGGGAAAGAAAGTTTTTGGCTTTCTAC
>WOGP01009019.1:0-10930 GCA_015342065.1 Leptinotarsa undecemlineata | reverse complement strand
GGTCTATCTCTCTTATTTTAGTTTTGTATGGTCTATGTAGGTCTATCTCTCTTTAGATTTATATGATTGTCTCTCATTATGTGAACATATATTGTGTATATTTTTCTCTCTGACTAGTCTGATAAATGTTATGCATTTTGTAAGTCAACACAGTTTGTATAACCTTTGGTGATGAATAAATATGAATATGAATATTGGTACCAAGATACAGTTTTTATGAATCATTGGGGTGAAGGTGCCAAAAGATGTACTAATGCTGTTTTGTTGTTGATGAACAGTACTTCAGTAATAAATCAGAAATAAGTGAAAAAAGTACCTGTGCTATTCTATTTGTAAACAACACATCCCGAAATACATTGAATAGTTATATATAATAAGTCATGATCTGTAGGCGAAGTGAGTCTGTGCAATTCCAATAACTGCCAAATCTATAGTTGACATTTGAAATCCAGTGTGTCTCCGGAAGCAGTCCCTCGAAGTTAGGGATGTTAGGTAGCTTGAGTCACGTAGAATTTGTAGGTTAGTGTTAGGGATCGTATGGAATATTTAGATTTGTCTTTTGAGCCAACGTGGTGGCTGTCATTCCCCCGCCACGCCGTTAGATAGTTTTCTGCTAGGGAATATGATAATTTTCTATAACACCATGCAGTCATGAATTCAGTTTTGTCTACTGTGGAGTTAGTGGAGGCGCAGTTAGCATTTGTTAACCACGCGATAAACGGATCTTCCGATGACCTAGAACCCTCCGACTCTGGTCCTCAAGTGGAGGCTAGTGTGAGTGCCGTTCAACCCTACGGAACCGATATCCAACCAGGAATTTTGTCCAAGGATGCTTCAAATTTAGGAGAGCATTCAACACAGCCTCGTCATTATGTCGCACAACGAGGGGCATCATTAGGTCTCATGAGAGAGGATGAAGTACAGGAGTCGTTTTCCAGCTACGAGGAGAGTGGTTTTGGGTTATGGAACTCAATGCTGAACCCTTTCTGTGTACGTAATTGTCTTGAGACTTTTGATCTTGGGACGACAGAAATAATATATCGGGATGCACAAGGAATTTATTCCATGTGGTGAATGAAACAGGATCATCACATTTCCTACCAACAAGAATGACGCTCCCGATCAAAGGCCGACCACAAGTTGACAAGCTCTCTGGCTTTATGCCAACAATCACAAAAGAGTTAATGGCGCCCAAGTAAACAGGTTTCCTTCCAGAAACACACGGGACCGAAGAAAAGTCTGGACCCAAATGTGGAGAATTTGGAGGACACTATAAACCGCATAGCTCTATTATGCAATGCAATCAGCCAGGCAAAGCGACCTGCTATCAAGTTGAGTGTGAAGACCCTATGATTTTTGTATTATGTCAATGCTGGTATTGGAAAAAAACAGGGTTCCCAAGACGGATTGGATCGTAATATTGTTTCCAACTGATTGGCGATGGAGTCAAATGGGCCCCGATTTACATGCAGTCCTAGATAATCTGGAGGATGACGGTGCCTCCCTGCAACAGAAATACTCTAGTCCAGGACGAACTAACTTCGAAATTTTATAGAGAAAATCAAATTAGGAATATTATGAAGCTGATGTGTAAATTTTAAATGAACTGGGACTGGCCAAGTATTTGTTCCCAGGTGCAACGGAGAGCGATATACAGTCAGTGATTGCACAATTGCTAACTCAGGAGTTGCGCTGCTTTTTTTCAGAAAAGTGACCAGCAGAAACTGAATCTCTCATATAAGATGCTGCGAACATAGAGGAAGACGTCAGGTTGTCTCAGCAAAATTTAAGGGGCGGTAATATTCCACAAGATGTGGTTAACCTTCGATAAATCGTACATGCAGTGTCAATAATAAAAAAAACAAGTGACAAAATCAACGAATGAAGAAAATAGGGGTGATGCTGTCGACAGTTGATAATTCTCTAGTAAGTATAACGAAAATTACATGAATGGTGGATATAGGTTATAATTTAATGAATGAAATATTGATAAGCAAAATAAAGTTCACTTGTAGCAAATTGAACTTCATCAAGAACTCTATGAAAGATTGTGAGTGATTTGTGAAAATTTATTAAAATCAATTTGCAAAAAACAAATGTTTGTTCAGAAAGAAGTCAACAAATAAAAGTGGTGGCATGGTAAATAGACAAAACTGTCATCAGTACTCGACACAGAATCCCTATTAGATCAGAGAATTCGAAATCCAAAACAGACAATTGATAAATGTTTGAGGAGGCATAATTGGGGATCAGATCATCTGTGACTTCAGTGTGGATTATTCTGGTATGGCCTTAAAGGGCGTTATTTAAAAAAACTGAGAAAAAAGTAATCACAAGTTTTGATTACCCTTACTTTGAAAAAAAATGCCACTTGGTAAAATTATAAATAGGAAAAAAAAAGTTTTATCTAGAATTTTGGTTGAAAAATTATTTTATTCCATTTGATCGAGTAGAGTTATTTGGTGTTGAATCAATCGATTTTGCGACATAAATCATCCCGTAACTTCCAAATCTCCCAGTATAAACCCAAATGACCCTATCTTTTTTAAAACAACTCTTTTCAAGAAAATCTATTTAATTAAAATAAACAGTGTTCAATTTAAAAAACACTTCTATGATGTCACACGTTTATTAAACACCCTTTATATTGGTAGTTATTTGAGACAATTTTTTCCATGTCTTTGAAAAGCAATATCGTTCACCCACACATCGGCGATACACCCTTTATAAAGGATGTAAGTATAATCAATAACTACAGCTGAATAAAATTCAATTTTATTCATTGAATAAAATTCAATGAATAAAATTCAATTATGGTAATCCCAAATTTATTAGTTATACTTAATATCTTTTAAAGGTCATATATAACAAATATTTAATTTCTATTTACGATAATACTTTCAAATTTTTACATTACAGACAGTCCAACTGAGGATGCTACCATGTAGTGAAACATGTTTTGGAAATGAAGTCTATGTTGTGAAAATTTAAATTTTCATAAATACTTTTATTGATTTTCATCGAGGAACGGGTCAGTGTATTCAAAATTATTTTATTTAATTTATACTGTATACTGTTTTCATGTTCTCATATTTTGAATTTTTGTAATTTTTTAATTAATAGTTAAAAAGTTTGGAGCGATTGAAAATAATTATTGCAAATTCACTTGTGAGAAGAGTCATAGAAGAGTTGAATAAATAGTAGAGAGGTGAACAGGTTTACTTCTTCATTTTATGATTGTTAAGTTAAAATCAACCAGACTAAGTAAACATTTTACATTGTATTTAGTGAAAAAAAGAAATGATAAGTAGAAAAATATAAGAATGAAACTTTAGATTAGATTAGAGTAGATTTGAGAAAAAGTTTTGATCCTAAATATTTTCGAATGAGAATACTAATTAAACTTACCTGTAATCTTCCTAATACATTAATTATCACCCCACCATCAAACATTGGTTGGGAGTCTATCTCAGTTATTATCCTATTGATTTTTTGGAAAGTTAGAGCCTGAAAAACAATAATACGTTCAAAATAAAATAAAATCTTGTAAATTTCAAGAAAATAATTCAAGTTTTTTGACATAGAAATTCAGAACAATTCACAATTCATCCACAGAGACGTGTGACAAGATCTTATGTGAATGAATTTTATTACTTTTTTCTTAATTTAATAACAAAATAGAACTACCATACTATTCTCAACACGTGTTTCAACAACCAAGTTGGCGTCTACAGAAGATGAAGTTCTGATGTCTGGGAAAAGTGCTTGTTGTTTTGGATTTATTCTATGCCAAAAGTTCCAAATTTACCAGTAATAATATATGTTTCAAATACAAAAATGAGTGAATTTACCAGATTTATAAAACATAATATGCGTTAGACAACACTGAATAAACTTACTAACCTTTCATACCAACAGCAGAGTTATAAGAAAGTTCTGTTAGCAAAAGTCTCAATTGTTTTTTAAACAATAATGATCTAAGTAATTTTCAATTGTCCTACTCACGTAGATAAACACAGAAGGCAAATTCTCATTTTGGTGGGAGAATAATATTTAATTCAACATCTAAGAAGACCAGATTTTTTATGAGTAGTTCATTTCATATTAATAGAAAAATCCGGTCAAATATTGGAACTGGTATCAGAAGAACACACTCAGATACACTTACAGCACTGCATGAGTTACCAATCCAATCTGTAGTTCAACAAAATCGGGCAGCCTCCGGCAGAGTTTCTTACATAATACAGAAGATCAGATGTGTTGTCCATAATTTTATCCTTTTAACATGCTAAGAATGGCATGTTAAAAGGTAAGAATCTGTTAATCCTTAGCTCTCGCTAGTTTGTAGTCTAGTCTAGTTTCTAGTCTTTAAAACAGTGTCCAATACGCAGTGGTATAAGTGGCGATTTGAGATATTTTGGGTCTATGATTAAAGTAAAGTCAGATTATTTTATAAATTGGGTTCTATAGCTCAATGTCTGCTACAAATGAATATCAAGGCATTCTATACAGAAATAGTATACTTAAGTCCTAGAAGGCAGAAAATTCTAACATGACTAAAAAAATGGAGACATTCACTATTCTATAAAATGTGTATACTGATATTTCAAATCTCAAAATATCCAATCATTACAATTAGGAGCTGTAAAAAGTTTCTACATAGAATGAAAACTGCTTACATTTAGTTTTTCCATTATTTTCACAGATCCTTGTAGCTGCGTACCTTCAAAAGTCATGAAGGATAGTTCGACCTGCAATTTTATTACTAAAGTTCAAAAAGGATAAAAATATTTTCATATTCACTTACATTATACATGTTTACCAAATTAGGCCTCTGAGTTGGATCATCAAATAAAGCATAATATTGCTGTACGAAACTTTTTCCTATAGCTTCGTATTGTAGATTCAGAGCCATTTTGTAGTTTGTAGTCTTCTTGAATATCTTACCCGATTCTTAATTTCAAAACTATTACACAGAATAACTATTATAGAACGCTTTTTCAGATTTTTAGAATTAACCTCAAGCAAAATCCAATGTTGCCACAGTCTGATCATGAATTTATGAAGTGGGAATTATCCGCGACCAATTTGAAACCATCGGCATAATATACACAAAAGCCGTTCTCGATTGAAATTTGGTTATTTTTGCTGTTGACGTGTGAATGTGATTAATTTTTAAAGTGATTATGTTTGTGTGTTTGTGATTCAATCGACCATTGATAAGGATAGTATATATTTTTTGTATTGGCTACACTGGGTATCTGACGAGTGCCAGTTGTCATAGCGAAAAGAGCTTGTCAACATTTTGACGGTTTTTTAATAAATTCAAATTTAGTTTTACGTTAGTTAATCACATCTCCAAACCGGAACCAAAAGTTATTCGATTTCAAGTCTGTAAAAAATTAGTTTTTTGTTTTTAAACAAAGTTCTATACCTATATAACTTCCTAGTAGCATTTACTAGAGATATTTCTTTTTTATTTGTAGGTTATTGTTGATTGTCATTCATCAGTTTGAATTAAAAATCAAATTTGTTTTGTCGATATGGGAGGAGAGATGAATGTGAACCCTGGTTATTGGAGTTTTCAATATTATTTATATAGAAAAAGATTTATCAATTAACGAAGTATCAAAAGAAAGATGATTATATTTATCAAGTTGAACAGGTCTCTACACATTGTAATACTTTGTGAAGTTTCCTTTGCTCACATATATGGAAAACTGCTATCCATTTAATTGTGAATGATATATACATCTTTCTGAAAAGTTTATTTTGAAGTTGATCACTTAACGCGTACCCGCAGTTATCAAAATTGTGGCAGAAATGTATCCACTGCTGTCTCAAAGTATAATTTCATTACGGGGAAATCTGTGAAAACTCAAAGGGAGGTATACAATGTTTGATAATTGTTCAAACATTTATTTTCACAGCACTTGTTTCCTGGCATCATAAAAACTATTGATACACTCTATACAATATATACATAATAAGCGAACTGTGAAACACTCATTATAGATAAAAATATTCATTAAAGAAACTTCAAGAAAATTCATAAACCAACCATAACCTATACTCCCCAAGTAATTTTTAATTCTACACAGTTTTGCAACCAAACCTTTCCTATTTCTTCAGGTAATCCCTCGTCTCGTCTCTATTTCGCAACCCCCCGCCCCCTATATCGTAATCTGGCAGTGGAAACTGAAAGAACCGATATCACAGTACCCCTTTCATCTCAAAACCTTACCAATACACGGATTTAGTAAAATTGGTACAACGCCATCTCGTTTCAATCAACTAAACGGTTATTTCTATTCGTAACTAATCGATAAATAATTCTTTCCCGACAGAAAGTTCTGTATATCTTTGTTTATATATCTCCTTTCTGTGTTTTTGGCAGTGCATTCAATATAGGAGTCATTAGCCAGGGCTGCAAAGGATAACCTGAATCACCCAATAACCAGCAGCTCCTATTTCCAAGTCTTTATTGTGTCTCAACTTCCTCACGAATTGCTGATGTACGCCAAATATATTCATTGTGTGTAGATCTAGTATTTTTTGAATTTAGAAGAAAAAACTAAAGAATGTACCTATATTATACACTTTAAAAACAAAACGCCTATACCACTTGAATGTTTACTGGCTAATATATTGTTAACAACATTGTGTACTTCAATTGGATGTCAAATTCTTATGTATGTACAGTTCAGTTCTCCTATGATTTCTGGAAAATTATTTTTTGATGAAAACCTAAAATTTTAAACAGACTGCTGACTTATGGAAATATTGTGTCTTTCACCTATTATAAGTATTTAATAGCGACCAGTGGCATAGAATGAAAGTGCTACTGAAATTTTTTCCTAGGATCGGTAATGTTAATTTCCGGAGAGTTTTCTCTCTATGTTTTTGGCGTATGCTTCCATTCAGGCGCATTAAGCCATGTCGATCTTAGTTTAGGAGTGTTATTCTTATGAGCCCTTAGGTCGTCAATGAGCTGGCTACATACATCTTTTGTGAGACGAAATCTTCTCTAGATTTCTATATGGATATGAGAACTCTAGAACCAAGATAGTAAAGTTCATCGTTCAGATATGACGACCATCGTAAGAATAATAAATCAGATGAAATAAGTCAGATGAGCGTTAGCGTAGGTGATTTCAACTATTCATCATCTAATCCACTATAATCGCACAAAAAAACAATGACCTCACATTGAAAAAACAATAAACCAAATATGTTTTCATATGAGTAGAAAATGCAAACTTTTCAACAATACGCGACTTTAATTCATTATTCATGGGAAGATGTCTATAAACATTTTCACTGCAAAACACTGATCAACTAGACAGAACAAAACTAAAAATAAAAAGTTAGAGATGCGACTCACATCAACCATGTACATGTGATACAATAGAAAAGACTTCAACTATCAAATACATGTGTGTTATGCTAGACCAGCATTTCAGGTGGGATGAACACATAAGTCAAGTCACAAAAGACTATGAAAGCTTATTTTCACCTTCTATAATCTACGAGATATTGTAGATAGGAAGAATTTGAGAATGTTTTATACATCTTTAGCTGAGTCGGGGTGGAACATTTTATAGTACAATGATTGCATGCAAACAGTGCAGAACACTATTAAAAATAATATTCAAGAAACACAGATTACATTCAAATGAT
Source organism: Leptinotarsa undecemlineata (assembly GCA_015342065.1). Classification (NCBI taxonomy): domain Eukaryota; kingdom Metazoa; phylum Arthropoda; class Insecta; order Coleoptera; family Chrysomelidae; genus Leptinotarsa; species Leptinotarsa undecemlineata. Next base: position 3,250 of record WOGP01009019.1, on the reverse strand, counting down.
TCTCCATATAGTGATACCAAATAACTAAACATCAGATCCTTATAAACCTTATGCTGCACTTATATACAATATGCTCACAGTACTTCTGAAAAATATCAATACTCTTCTCAAATTCAAAAAAAATTAAAATGATATATCGCTGAAAATGCAACAATATTTAACAATATCTTTTGAATCCCCTAGTATAAATGTCATTAAAATGTCAAGTAGGTACTGATACGGCTGAAGAAACTGTTATTTTGTGTCCTCACACTCCATCTGAAAAATTTCCTTAGTACGACTATGTACAAGCAGCCTTATCTGGTATATCAACGTGCACTATGCTTTGATAGTGTTTCGGAGCACAACAGAAATCAGAACGGGAACATTAAATTGAGTTAGATTATGATATGTTTCGTGGTGCTTTATTTATAAACAACTTGTACATCAACATACATGAATACAGACAGAAGAGGATAACATTTAACAATTCTTTTACATATTGAAAAACTACTTATTTTAACAACAAATTATATTGCTATAAATTCTTTCTTATTTACAATAAATGCAACCTCATAAAATTGTGTTTTATGAATATCCAACATATTATAAAGTTCTTATTTATTTCTAGTTTAATTCTGGAAGATAATAAAAATTTATGTACATATTATTTTTTTCAATACATAGACTCATAAAAAACTTAATCTTTGTTTTTGACTGCTGATGCCATCCAACAGGCCAGAATGATACCAATAATCTGAAAAAGTTGAACATATTCATTAGTGGACTATGAATTTGTGCAGTTTATAAAATAAATATTTTATTCATAGGAATTTATTAGGAAGGTACTTTATGGGTGACTATAACACGTTCTGAGCGAGTGTCAAATGTCAATCATTTTGTTCATTATGACCCGTAGTAGGAATCACATGATGTGAATTCATTCCTTTTTATCTCGCACAATTCTCCACTCATGAGCGATTGCCGTTCGTATCAGGATAATGACAGATAACTGGTTAACAGATAAACCCATTTCACTTTCTTATTAGTCACTGGGCTATGCTTGAAGACTGGCAGTAAACAAATCTAAAGAAATTAACTTCAAATGTTTAAGCTAGTCTGTGAAGATATCTGCACTGACGCCTGTCGGATATAATCCAACGCCGTTCGTGGTATTAGCCAATGGAGTAGTTGTTTTCTGATAGGCGTCAGTCCATTCAACTTACTGTGTAGATATCCTAGACTGACTTGAACATTTAAACTCCATTTCTTTAGATTTCCATAAGATGTGGTACGTAACTAATTTTGAGTTGTTAATGTCATCTACATAGCAGCACACTGTTTCTTTGGGATGTCAAAATTTCATCATTCATTTGTATCTCTGAAAATTCTTAATGATAATCCTTTAAATGTCCTCATCCAGGTCGTGGGATGACGTCAGTAATCCCCAAGGATATGTTGTATATCCAAATGAATTCCAATGGGTATCCTAATTTCATAACAGTTATCGGACGTACCAAGGAACATGTCGGCGGTACATCTACACGATTTTTGCGTATATTCTTCTGGATAATACGTAGTAACGGCGATATTCCCACCTTTTCCTTTACATATCTCGAAATTGTGGGGCGATGAAAAATATTGAAATATAATCGTGAAAACTGTATCGAGGAGAAATACATACGTACATACAAGAAAATGAATATTTCGAAATAACATTTGGAAACATTCATCTCTCCCAACATACCCAAACAGTAGATTCTAGTGAATGCCTGTCAGAAACAACTACTGCTTCGGATAATACCACGTTGGATATTGAATTATTTCCGACAGACATTTATGTAAGATACCTTACAGAAGCGAGTTTTCTCGATACAGTTTTCATGTTTTGGATGTATGTCAAGAGTATTGGTAAAAGGCATGTTTCTTTCCAGCATTGGGCTTTGTTGACGATATGAAACTGGTAATAGTTAGCAGTCTTTCTCTCACATGAAGGTTTCATACATGCAGTCGAGTCGCGTTGAAATTAATCGAGCTACAGGTAGGATCCTTCCTGCACTGATGAGAGGTAATATCTACTTGATCTACTTGATTAATTTCAGCGTGGACGTGCTACTGGAAGAACGAGAAACATCTGCAAGACTAACCCCTATGAGGTATCTTGTATAAATGCCTGTTGGATATAATTCAATATCCAACGTGGTATTACCCGGAAAAATAGTTGTTTTTATGGCGGAAATTTAGCAGCACCTACAGTGTAGGTATGTTGGGAGAGATGAAAGTTTCGAAATATTTTTTTTATTGAAGTACGAGTAAAGCAGGACAATATTTTGTATTTCAAATTACAAGTGTTTCGTAGAAAACGGGTTTTCAATTTTGAATAATCGTGACAATTCAAATCATATTTTATTGAGTTCCAGTCTCAATATGATTCCGATCCCAGCAAATGATTTATGAGGTTATCGTCGGATGTTATTAGTTGGAATCGATGCTATTTTAATCTGATGATAACCGATCCTCATAATATGTCTGCGAGTTAAAGATAACGTGTATTTCACTTCTATATTAGCAATTCATTTCAGATAACCAGAAATTAAATTATTTGAAGCAACAATATTACTGACCAAAAATCATTCTATTTTTTTGTGTATTGCATTTAAGTTGATTATGATGGGAAATAAAAATCTTCATTATATTATTATTATCTCGATGACAAGGGTGTCTTGAGGACGTTATAATTATGCAGTAACAACTCCCATACGTTCTTTTATACATTCCCTGCTTTATCATGGTATACATAGAATATCCATGTTTGTTGATAAAATTATACCAGGCATGATCTGATCCGTATTTCACCTTTTTGAAAATGCACAAGCATTGCAGGAAATTTCTCAAAATGATAAGAGTGCGATACCTCTGTGAAAGTGCGCTGGATTCAAATTGCTTTACACCATATTTGTTTGGAAACATGGTTTCCGTAAGTTTATTTCACAAGAAAACCGTTCTCATAATCTTGAATATTGTAGTTGGAGGTATTCGATCTGACGCAAACTCGCGGCCATTATTATAATGTGCAAGATATATATGGTTCATCTGTATGTTTTAGACGTGCTGTCCATAATATGACGATTATCTAAAGCAGTGGTCGCCAACCTCTTCAATGTGTTGAGCTACTTTGTTAATTTTGGAATAAATAGCGAGCTACCCACACGGAAGCCACGTAACGCAACGTAAATGAAATAATCCACAGTTAATTTATCATTATATGTAT
>WOGP01009018.1:295-10930 GCA_015342065.1 Leptinotarsa undecemlineata | reverse complement strand
TGCCCCAAGGCTCTTCAGTACCAAATTGGATAACATTATAGAAAATACACACAATTCATTCATGAATTACGATTTTTTAATGTCACGGAATAAGCTTAATCTGCTTTTGTCATCGATGCCATCGCAATGACATTCATTTCCTATTTGATTTAATCCCAGCCAAGAGGAAACTTATTTGAATTGAAGGGGTTATATTTTTATTTTTCTTAATTTATTTAATAATTGAATTGATCACTCCTAAAGATTGTATCAAGATGGAGTAGTAGAAAGCCAAAATCTTCTTGTTGTTCTGACATAATACTGTCCGCTGACTCACATTCAGCTATGCAAATTAAAATCATCAGGAAATTACTGGAACTACGTAATTGAACCAGAACAGATTATTGCCTCTTGACGCGCGATTTGTTAACCATCATCAGGAGATGTCTAAAACTACGCAGTTCTAGACTGCGGTGAGTTCTGGTGTGGAACACGTGTTTTAGTGAATAATTTTTACGCCTGAGGTTTCAATTTCACCCATGCACGTAGTTTCTTCTTCTTCTTTTTTCTTTTTTTAAAAGTTTTTCTCTATTCTTTCCTTTATCGTTCTCACTTCTAGATTCTATGAAGTTGTTTTAAAAGTTTTGTCCATTTTGATGTCATGTGTTTTTGTAGCTCCAGAATTTTGTACTCTATATATTGTCTCTTTTCAGCAAATGTCTCTATACGAAATCGAATGGAACCAAAACGCTGCCGAAACACCAAGAAAAATAAACCATACATTTGGCAATGATAGTGTTAATGAAGGCAATGTTTGCCGTTGGTTTGCAAATCTTCGTTTCGGAGATGTAAGCCTCAAAGCTAAGCCCTGAATTGGTTGATCCACAGTAATCCTGGACAAGAATTTGAGGACTCTCATGTAGACTGACCCATCACAAAAGATGCGTGGGATGGCGGATGAACTGGGCGTCAGCTTGCATGCAGTTTTTGATGATTTGAAACGTTTTAGAAAAGCTAGAAAGTTCGAGATTTGAACGAAACGAGAAAAGTTGTTACGTTTCGAGGTCTGCTCTTCTTTGCTTCTTCTTTGCAACCAAAACGATGATTTTTTGGATAGGATCACGTGTAATGAGAAGTGGATCCTCTATGACAACAGGACACGTTCAGGACAGTGGTTGAACACTGATGAGCCACCCAGACACTTTCCAAGTGCAAAAACCCACCAAAACAAGACCATGGTTACTGTATGGTGGTCAGAGGCTGGTATGATTCACTGCAACCTGGCCAAACCATCATCAAACCAGAAATCAATGAAATGTATAGTTCAACGAAAAGATATAGTGCCCCCTACTTTCCAGCAGTTCCCCTTTATAACACACACAACGGCAGTACTCATCGCTACATTCTGTTGGTCACCGTAACATTACTTCAAATTAAATTCTGTGACTCTTCAGCCAATCATAAAACTCGGTTAGTGAAAATTATTCAATACGAACAGCCAATTTTTCAGTCCACGTGGACTAATTCGTTGCAGCATAATTCCTTTGTATTGGTTTTTTTGGCCTTTGACTTCGCCGACACCTTTAAGATTACTATATCAGTTACTTCGACTATACCAAATATTGCATCTGCAACTGCCAGCACTGGTCAATAGAAAAGGTAAGATCCTGTTCCACCACAACGTCCGTCCGCACGTCAAAATTCTGCCTCACCTACCATACTTCCCAGACCTGTCGGTAACCGAATACCTTTTTTTAAGCACTTCGATAACTTTCTCAATGGTATAACTTTTGCCAATCAGGCAAAACCATACAAAAATGATCTTCGTCGATTTTATCGAATCTCGAGCACGCAATTTTTATGCTGACGGAAATATTCGATTCGTGTCACGTTGGCAAAAGTAAACTGATTCAAATGGCGCTTATATCTATTAAATTGAATGAATAAAACACTTTTGAAACAACCTAATATCTTTAAGTCTTAAGTCAAATTTTGTCCCTGTTTTTTTCATTCCCTATTCTTGTTTTGAATATTTGTGTTTATAATTTTCTTCTTTTTTCGGTTAATGTCCATCGAACAGGTTCAAAAATGAGTATTGGTGTAACCATCTTCACAAAAACCACTACTTTTATCTTTTGAGGTATTTCTTTATCGTGAAATTGACCCGAAATGAGGCACCTTTAAAGATATTTCAGTATCATTTGATGTATATTCGATGCCTCCAAGTGTCCCTATACCAAAAACTGTGAAGTATTTGACGGAACTTCCGAGAGTTAATGATTTTAATGGGGAAGTAATCAAAGACTACATGTAGATAACAGAAATCTGCATAGAACAAAATTGCTTCCAATTCAATAACTATTTCTACAGACAGCATGGAGGTACGGAAATGGGAAACCAACTCTCCTCCTTCAGAGCTAATATGTTTATGACCAGATTTAAATTGGAGGCAAAAGATGAATTAGATTACTTTCCATGGACTTAGGTATTTGCGATTTTTGATAGAGAGAAATCAAAGGAGACTTTGTTTCAACTCTTAACAAGAGAACATATATGCAATTGAAAACAACGAGCAGTACTTCATGGATATCGTAGTGATTGAATATGTCTACAGGAAGAATTCATTACTTTGAGATATATTCCCGATTGCTCACACCATTGTCCACAACAACAAATGGCAGGTCTGAACTTTTTTGTCCTTAGACTTGTTACGTTCCCCTTGAGTGAACAAAGGTACAATATTGATAAAAATGCAGGTGTGTCAGGGACACGGCTGAAAGCATCGATCATTCTTTATATCCACCAAATTTAGGAAGAATCTTAGTAATTTTCGACTCTTCAAGAAAACTTAGGTCCTGCCGTATGAAGCACAAACGGGTTAGGTCATAATTTTGAGAAATTTACCGTGAAAGTGGCTTTTGAAACATCTTGCTCACTTCAATAAATCTTGGGTAACCCTAAAAGCAAGATGTTGGAATATGAAAAGTCGGAGATATATGTAATAAGCTGTGGGGACCGTGACGAAAAATATATTGGCCAGATTAAGCGAGGGAATCTTATACAGAAATTAACTCGAAAGGAAATTTTCACTAAGTCATGTAGAACATGCAATGAACATGAATTACACGAAAGAAACATTAACTTTCGAAACAACTACTACATGAATTATACACAATACAATGTTTCCTATTCATTGATTCAGATATCATTCACAGGATTGCTACACATAGAAAAGGTTAAATTTCACTTACATGGAACACTACCATATTCAATCTTCAATGGCGTACATACGATGTTTCGGAATAAGACACTTGCATTATTGCCTCTTCAGCAGCAATCTGGATAACAGTACAAGATGAAGCACTCAATTTATTGATAAAATCACGACTTTATGTCACGAATGAGTTTAATCTACTCATATCATCGCTGACAGTACGTTATAACATTCATTCGCTCATTTGATTCAATCCCAGCCATAGGAATTTCGTTTAGATTGAAAGAAGTACAGGAAAGTACAGGATATTTTCAACACCCCTATCAAATACTTTTTCGATAACGGTAAGACAAGTTATACATTGATGATAACATATAATAGAAGGGCCAATTTTTTTGAAAAGAGAGGTAACTTTTCTTCAAAATAGGGCTTACTAATCCCATTCAGAGAAAATCGGGGAAATCCCTTGACTGTATAAAAAAATAGTAATGGTCGGAAATGTTTAGAAACTAATATTTGAAGAGAACTTGATATGTTTGATGAATGTGTAGGGTTTTTCCTACAAGTATTCATTTTAGAAACATTTTACTTCTTTATTGATTTTTGTTTGTATTATAAATTTTTGTTAGGAAATTTCATTTTCATAACTGCATTATCCAGCAGTCGTTCAAAATATCCATCTGCTTGGGTCTTTATGTTAATTTCATTCATTCAGGATTTCTGTCGAGAACTAAACCCGCTTTACAGTCTCCTCACTGTTCGAGAAGAGACTCAGCGTTAGTTCCTTGAGGTTACCCTCTAATTTCCTTTTTCATGTTTTGTTTGTCGTTGTGTTTTGTTGTTCATAAATTTTGTAATTGATAAACGCGGTTTCTTCTAAATAATAATTCACCTGTCACCAGTCCCGACAAAGGACTTCAACAAATCCATGCTACTGGTGGTAATAGAAACTCAGTAGGTAATAAATTATGGAGGTATCAGTAAACTGACCATTTTCAGCAAATTGCTTGAAAAAATCGTTTATGACTTTTTGTTTAGCTATATTAAGTCATCAATCATAGAATGCCAGCATGGTTTTTTTTTCCAAGAGGGCCATAGAAACAAATTTAGTAATATAGGCCGACTGCATACTGCATTAGACAATCGAGAACAGGTAGACTCACTGTATACTGACTTCAGTAAGGCATTTGATAAAGTCGACCATAACCTTCTTATTTCAAAACTTGCTGGAATTGGTATTCAGGGAGAGCTCCTTAGGTGGATTTCATCTTACCTTCACAATCGCAGTCAGCTAGTAATGGTAAATGGATACAGATCTATTCCATTTGTGATAACCTCGAGAGTCCCTCAAGATTCACAGCTGGGTCTGTTAATGTTTCTAGTATTTATAAATGATTTGAAAGATTGCTTCAAGCATTCACAAGTACTATTATTATATGCTGATGACTTCAGAAAAGTAACGACGATTAGAGATTGCTCAAAGATTCAGGAAGACCTCAATGCTTTTTTAGAATACTGTTACCTCAATAAATTAAGACTTAATATTAATGAATGTGCATGTATATCTTTTTGGAGAAACAACATACTGAAACATTTTCAATACTCCCTGGGCAATAATATTATTAACAGAGTAGACCAAATTGAAGATTTTGGAATCTATATTAATACAAAATTAGACAATGGAAATTAAACAAAGTATTTTATCTATATCATTTAATTGAAGATGAATTTCCACAAAATAAATAAGTCATCAATATCACAAAATAAGTCTCAGCCAAAAATATTTTTGACTCCTCTGGTCATTATTTTGTCGAGCTCGATTCGGTAGCTTAAAAAATATTTTATATCTATGCTCGAGCAATTTCATCAGCGGATTGGTATCTTCAGCGCAGAGCCCAATAGTCCTGGACTATCTTTCAATCGTGTTTACCATTTTAATAGGATTTCTCGGAACGCATTTCCCTCCGGCAAGTGCAACTTGGGCATTCCGGTTTCGTCAGTCGTCAGCGTTCTCACAAACAGCCGACTAAACAAGAATACCTAGCAAATAATCTGTATATAACACAACGGCCCGAGAGAAGAACGTCCAATTCTCATCAAGAACTCGATGCCTAACGTTTGTCGACTGTGTGATCAGTGAAAAATGAAAAAGTTCATCGTTTTGTTGGTGTTCCTAGCGCTGAGTGTTGCCGTACTGGCGGACTCCTGGAATGTGATGACCAGACAGGACTGCAAATATAGTTGCGATGCGGAATGCAGGAAAATGCATAAGCAAGGAGAATGCATCAATCAAGGGGGACTGTTCCCGAAGTACGCCGAGTGTCATTGCTGGTAGAATTGGGGATGGACTAAGCAACTCACAAGTAAAAAGGAAGCCAAACACTAATAGTAACTATTGACCCATGGAAGTAAATTTGCTTTATACAATTTTTCAATAAAATATTATAGTCTCAATTTGCTTCATTTCCTTTAGATATTGAATAAAATAGTTCAACTTTGGGTATGCAATAATGGATAGATATGATGTGTGTGTGTCAGAACATTATTTTGTTTTCTGGGAAAGAATTTTTTAAAAAGTTGTACAAAACGTGTTTTGCTGTACAATAGCTTTCTTGAGCAGAAAAAGTTAGTGGGTGTTGATACGGATTTTCATCAATTGTCGGCCATTTTCATTCAATACTTAATTAATTATTTCATCCTTGTTGAGTTAGTCAAATCAGGATGGAAAAGGTAAAAATGCCTAGAGTGTTTTTTTATATTGAAAACAACAGCAGTATCCTAAACGATGTAGATACTAACGATCGAAATGTGAAACTCGATTCAAAATCGTTTCTTATTCAAATTGAAAGGGTTCTATTTTTATGAGAGATCAATTTTGGCTTTCTAATTCTCCATCTTCATGAAAAGAAGGAAAGCAATCAATTTCGGAAAATTAAATATATACAAAGATATGAAGAACATGCGAACAAGTAACTTTCAGACACAAATTAGAAGAAAAATGCCTCTTGCCTTATATAAACATTGAACTACACGAAAGAATAATACTTTCGAAACGAATAACTTTATATGAACATTGAATTATATAAAAAATATTTTATTTTCAATTTAGTTTGTACTCTAAACATTCATTATGGAATTGAATCAGATATCATTCATAGGTTTGGTACACAAGCTGAAACAGCTACTTTCAGGAGAGCTTTTTCTACCAGTTTGTGTCTGGAAGTTACTTCTTTGCATGATCTACACATCTCTATAAAGAATTACTTCTTATGAAATTTATTGCTTTCTTCGTGTCTTTGGAAGATTCCCACTTTTTTTTTATACCAAGAATGAGGAGTAGAAAGCCAAAAACGTTCTTTACCAAAAAATAAATCACTCCTCAAAATATAACCCCTTCATTTTAAGACACTTGTTTTGTTATTTCATCATATTTATGTCTTATTATTTCATATTACAAGCACTCATTTCATTCATAACATTACGATTTTTTTGTCAGTGATCAGATGAGAAGACATTATTTGATTCAATCCTAGAGTCAGATGAGTTGTTTCCTGAAAACAACGAGTTGGAATTTTTGTCGAAGAGAGCAGAGGGTACAATAGAAATTATATACTTATAATAGTTTTTTTCTTCGGTTTACCTATTCAGTGCAGTCACCCTAATCGACCCCTGGGTGTGAAAAGTAATACCTTGGAACCCCAATTCTTGTTCAGGAAAAAGGATAACATTTGGTTTCTGGCTTTTGTGGACTATGCGTCCGATGGCCAAAAAAAAATATATAGTTTTTTGAAGCTTTAGTATATCTTGTTCCATCCAGGTGAGCAAAACCTGTCGTTTCAGAAGTGGGATATTGAACACCAAATCGGTCGGTAGCCAGGCGGTTCGACGTGGGTGTCTTGTTCATTCACTTGAGTTGACTGCCGTGTTGGTCTCTGGTTCGAGTCTCAGTCTAAACGATCGATTTTCACTTGCTATCATCACACCCATGTGAGGAATCACACGTTAAAAACTAAGACCTCGTTAATCCTTAGCTCGCACAAGTTTCGACTTCTGAGGGTTGTCGTTCGTATGGATGCGACAGCTGGTTAACGAAAAAACAGATTTTGAACAGATTAAAAAAAGACATTTCATCTGATAAACCTAGCAAAATTTGACAAGTGTCAGTGTCAAATTTGGTGAAGAAATATGACAGATAGTGTCAGGTTGTTCAATAGTTTTACAGGATGATTAGGGTAAGAACCGTTACTTTGGTGAAATAGGTTTTAAGAAAAAAAAACAAGGAATTGTTGATTCATAATATTTTCAGTTTGATTTGAATGAAAATTGATCCGAATCCAAGTTCGTGTAATAAAATGTTATCTGAAGCTTCAGTGACTCTGGTACTATAGAGATCAGTTGAATCATTCTAATTTATGTACATGCCTATTTTTTTAATTGAACAGTGAGACCTACCATGTCCAATTTTGGAGAACTAGAATAATATCATTTGAGATCGAGGATATAAGTGGTTGCTTTTGAAATATTTACCATAAAATAGAAATGACGAATTTAATTTTTTGGCTCTACCACTTTCATTTCGAATGATATGAAAAAAGACATATTAACAGTGCTGTTTCATAATCGTTATAATCTGATATACCCCAATTTGCAATGCGACGTTTCGTTCATCGATTTGTAATTTTTAGCCTTGAATAGATACATATGTTCTGAAAACATTTTTTCAAAATTAACAGTAGCACTTTTTCCAACTATCTACTTCTATCTACTTTCAAAACTAATTAATACAGGGTTAATTATTTTTAATTAGTTTCAATATGGATTTTCATCAAGTATCGCCCAGTTCTATTCAATTATCTACTTTTAGATGGTGTGAAGAAAAAGTTATATTACTATGGAAAAATATGTCAGAAAATAATGAAAACACTTGATTTTTTTAAATATATTTTGTTCGTAACATTTTTTGGCAAATTTTTTCATGGTAATATCACTTCTTATATAACATCTGGAAAATATTTTGATAAAATAACACTAACGATTTCGAAAAAAAATATTTTTAAGAATTTATATTCAGAAGATTTAGGCAAAATAAAATCTTAAATATTATATTAAAAAATATATTTTCACGATACGATTTCATATTTCGTAAAAAATAAATGATTTACTTGTCATAAAATTGAGAAGGATGTTTTCTTTGGAAATTTTATTTTGTATGAAACAAATAGCTCCCAGCGAAGAAGTTAATATTTATGTTATCTGCAAATAAAAAAAGTATAGTTTCGATGGAAATTGTAAAAAAAGTATTTTCGATCCCTGAAAGCATGTTGGAAAAAGAAAAATTGGAAGACTACCCTGATCCTAGCAGTTTTCTTGTGAGAATCAGTTTTTATTCTCATTATTTTGCGCAGTTACGTAGAGATTCAGAAGTTTTGAGTTCAAGGTAGATTTTTCAGCCCAAAAAGATTGAGTTGTTTTTTTGAATTAGTTCACTATAATAAACTCTGAATGTAAGTGAATTATATAAAATGGTTTCAGAAGGTCTCTGTACGAAAAATAGAACAAATCTAATTTTTCAGACGATGAGATGAAGAAGTATTGTAGTTTCAACCTCTATATACAGTGTGATCATAAATAGTTCCCGTTTCAACTTCTGAAGGGGACAAGATATTGAAGTCAGATATTGAACTTTTTGATAAAATTAAACAATGGTGTGACATCAGTTGCCGCAGATAGGTTGCTATAATTTTTTTTTCGAATAGAATGACGGGACTTTTGACCCTTCGCTTGAAACGTATTTCAATTCTCTATTCAATGACCTTTACCGTTTTGAATTTGGATAACCGGTTGCGAAGTTATTGGTGTCTGAATTGGAGACTAGAAAAAATAATAATTCGTAACTTTGCAACCAAAGGAAGACACAGGTTACACAAAGTTTGTAATGTGGGAGAGAAAGAAATTAGCCTAATTTCAATTCTTTTAAATTTAAAAAAATGGTTTGCGCTAGTTCTTCGGAGAAAAAAACAAAAGCAATACTGTACTCTCCCAAGTGAGCAGCTAATGTTAAGCTGTGTTTGGCTATCAATTTCATGAACCTTATCCGTATAATGTATATTAAAACGACATTTTAGTTCAATGCCTTACTGTAGGATCAAGACAGGTAAGAACTGTAAATGAGTTCGATTGTAACAGACAACGTATATATGCAACCAGAGTTTTATTTCAAATATTTGAATCGGACAAAACAAGTTATTAGAATATTTGTTTACGCCGGGGCCAACCATAATTTTTATGAGGCAGAAGTGATGTTCATCTCGAGATTTCCTAATAATTCAATTTGCGAAAATATCTCAGGAATCTGGCTGAAAAACTAAAAGTGTAGGTAGAGCTAGAGGAGCTGGAAGAAAACCTATCTCATACAAAAAAACAGATGTTGCGCCTGTTGTAAACAACCACTGTCAAGAATTACCTCAGAAGACATAAGTTTCAGCCTTATAAACTGAAGATGTCATATGAAATATATGAAGACGTACCTGACAGCAGATTTCATTTTTGTGAGATGACGTTCAAAATGTTTGGTTCCAAACCGAAACTGCATAAAAAGTTTTGGGCAGAGATATTTTTCGAGAACGTCATAATCAAACTCCTGAGAAAATAAATGAATGTCTGAGAAGAAATATGGTGAAATCATGATGTTGGATCCCATATATCCAGAGGAAAATTTAACTGGTGTATTATATTTGAAAGCCTAGATATATTTAGGAGGGCGCCCCAGAATTATTAATCAGCGACCACTTTTCACACCGTGAGGTAGGTGAGCCTTCTGCAAGGACTCCAATAATCAGAACAACCATTTCGACAGAGTGGTCTGCATGGAGTCTGCGGAGTTCTAAGAGAAAATCTCAATGTTTCATTCGTTTTCCCTCCTCCTTTCGGACGATATTCGTCTCGTCAGGAGCTGAAAACTCCACGAAGAATATCGTCTCGCGCTGCTGGTCGAGAAGGACTAAATCAGACTCACCAGCTTGTATGAGCCTGGATGTTGGGAAGGAATAGTTCGAATGAATTCAGCACTTTTTGTTCCCCACAACGGTTTCAATATCCTCTTGAGCAGGGGTCTCCAAAGTACGGCCCGCGGGCCAAATCCGGCCCGCCAGTGTCATCAATCCGGCCCGCGACAGCCAATGATTTACCGTCATCAATCTGGCCCGCGGCAGCCAATGATTACCTAATTGTTGTTACTATTGCTGTGATAAGTTGAAGAAGAAAACACAGAATGATAATAACTCGGTTTTATTCACTTGCAAGGTAAAACTTAACAACAGAAATGATGACAAAGAAAACTAAACTTGAGTATCTAAGTTTAAGCATATCGATAACCAACAAATAATTGAAATGAATCACAGTAAAACAAAAAGACTAATGAGATTTATGTAATTGTGATTTTC
>WOGP01009017.1:0-10931 GCA_015342065.1 Leptinotarsa undecemlineata | reverse complement strand
CTAGAGGCCACTTACTGTTTATGGAATTGTCTATCACTAACACTAGATCGCCCACCATGATGTTACCTGAATTAATCTTCCATTTTGTTCGTCGCTAGAGAGTTGAGACATATTCCTTCTGCCATCTTTTCCATATTATCCTGTTTCATTTTTTGAACATGCTGCCAACGAGAAAGGGTATTCGTCTTGGTGTAGGAAAAATCTGCGTCTTCAATTCCTGTAAATGAGTCTCCAAACAGGAAATGGTTTGGAGATAGAGAATTTAAGTGTCATAGTTCATTAGAGAGTGGGGTTATTGGTCCGGAGTTAATACACAACTCAATTTATGACAAAATTGTAGCATACTCTTCAAATGTCAACAGAGTGCCACTTATGACATTTGTGATGTGGTTTTTCACGGATTTGATGGAATATTTCCATAATCCACCAATGAGGGCTCCTGGGGGGAATGAAATGCCAAGTTGTTTATTGGTTGGATAATGCATTGACAATGACTTGTCAATGCCTACAAGCTCCTCTTCTAGCAGTTAAACGACGAAAAGCTGCCAAAAAAGCTTCTGTATATAGATTTGACACAAACTCGATTTGGATTGCTTTTGTCACAAAGCGAATGAAAACTGCTATGTAACAATTGGATTTTTGTACCTTTTGTCGTCTCTATGACTTTCTTTGATGTACATTGGACCACCGTAATCTACTCCTGTAATGATAGGTCATACTAGACCCAATGGATCATTCGTATTCTTTCATGGAATCTCTGTACTCCTGATACAGTTTCTCATTTTTGATTAATTTAGTTTCTTGTGAAAGAAACCTCCTTTTTGCAATTGAGAATGGTTCCTCCAATTTAAGTTTTTTAGTGTTGAACGGCAATTTCACTATGATCGACCTTGGTCTTCCTTACTTAACTTTCTCGTCTCTCCCATTTCTTCAATCAATCAAAACTTTTTTATTTGCTTGTCTGAAGTTAAATTGCAAACAATTTTGTTACTTTTTAGTGTTGAAACAGATCCACCTATAATCCATCCTACATGGGTTTGTTTTAACGTTGGAGAGTTCTTTGATTCCTTGATATAACCGTTACACAAGATTTCAAAAAATATTTCAGCTCCTAACAACAAATTCATTGGTGATAATTAAAAAAATTGTGGATCACCTAAAACTATTTTCTCTGGTATTTTTAATGAATCTTTGGAAATACTGACTGCGGGCAAATTATAGTTTACTGTCGAATGTAGTGTCAATGTAACTTCTTCCGTACCGAACTGGTACTGTTTCCAAAACTTGATACTGTATGAGAAATTTTTCTGTTGGGAAGATTCAATTCAACGCATGCTTGCTTAGCAAAAAATTGCATTGTGATCCAGAATCCAATAACACTCTGAAGCGTTTTGGTTGACCCACCTGTTGACAAGAAAATCTGTGATTGCTCTGTTTTTATTGAATGTGCTACAACTGAATTGATAGATAAGTGGCTGTATTGCTGAACTTGAGTTTCTAACTCATTTGACTGAATTACATTTGTAGCTGATTCATTTTGTTGTTCATTGCTGTTATCTGAATTGCTTTGACTAGTAATTTGTTTGTTGAAACTGTCTTAATGAAGTAATAAAGCATATTTTGTATTACATTTGCGACAATTACCACTTTCGCAGGTGTTACTTTGGTGATTCATTTTCAGACAGTTATAACAACGTTTGGAAGTTTTTATATAATTCACTCTCTCGGGAGTCGACATATTTAAAAATGGTTTGCATGTAAATATTTTGTAGATCTGATTATTACACAAATCACATTGTTCCACTGTAGTAACAAATGATTTTGAATGACTCGGTTTGTAGTGTGACTGATATCTAATTTTTGAATAATGATATGATTTTTCAACAGTTTTTTCCTTCTTTCTGTGCATAGCTTGTAATAATTTACACCGCTGTTCAAGAAGTTCCATGAATTCTTTTTTTGTTAGTAGTTCTGTATTATCTTTTTGGATATAATCGTTTCCCATTCCTTAATTGAATTGTAATCTAATTTCTGAACTGAACTGTGAATAATTATTAGATCCCAAGAGTCAACTGGCTGTTTTAACGATTTCAGTGCACGTAAATGTTTTTGAGCAGAATCTTTCAGGTTTCTCAAACCTGTATAAGATTCTTCTGTACAATCTGGAATATCACAAAAGGATTTGATATGTGAGAAAATTATTGTATTCGTATCATGACATCGCTCTTTCAACAATTTCCATGCGACTGA
Source organism: Leptinotarsa undecemlineata (assembly GCA_015342065.1). Classification (NCBI taxonomy): domain Eukaryota; kingdom Metazoa; phylum Arthropoda; class Insecta; order Coleoptera; family Chrysomelidae; genus Leptinotarsa; species Leptinotarsa undecemlineata. Next base: position 8,681 of record WOGP01009017.1, on the reverse strand, counting down.
ATAGTTATCATTTGAGATTTCTAAAGAACTAATAATATTTAGAGCTTCACCCTGGAGTGATGACTGTAAATACTGGAACTTTCTCACATTTGAGATTTTCGAATTATTGTGAATTACTGATTCAAAATTGTCACAAAATAGACTCCATTTTTCATATGACCAATTGAAAGGAGGTAAGTTGATTGCTGGCAACTCAACATTATCATAGTCTAACTGTGTGGATTGTTGAGGATTAATTGGCAGAGTCCCCTCTAGTTGTGCTTGGAATTGTTCTAAAAATGATTTTGTCTTGTCCGATAGGTTCATAAAAGGAATTTTAAAACTCTTCTCTTGCTTCATTATCATCTGTATCTCTTAATATGTCTATTTCAATATCTTGATTCGATTCATACAATGGTTGAAAGTTATCGAATCTGTTTTTTCATTGATTTTTGCTAGAGTTGGTAACATCAAATGTTGATAAAAATGTACCAAATGATTTGTCCTTATGAACTTCTTTTGTATTTCAAACCTTTCATTTGAACTGTATGTGTTGATTCGCTTGTTTCTGGTATATTGAGTAGTTACTGAATGTGTATTGAAAAAATGAAAAGGATGTTTGATTTGGAACAATGTTAGAACATAGACTCACTTACTTGTTGCCTACGATTCCTCTGCTATTCTGCGGCTATGATTAGCTGATTGTTCCCTAACAAGCTTCACTACACTTGACAGTTCGATACCTCTATTGACCGGGTTCATCAACCGCTGCACTCTTGACGATTTCGCCCTTAACTTGATTTCGGTACGATACAAACTTGCAGGTTATGATTAAACAAAATGATTACCGATATCCGGTAGATACTGATTCTTATTCGGATATGTGGAGGACCATGAACAAACTTTAATGAACATGCGCAAACTGTGAAATGATGTAAGTGGACTATATATACATTTAATGAATAATTGATAAATAATTTCGTCTTATTCTACGAGTAACGCTGTACTGCCTCTACTCTTGCGAGTCTGCCCTACTAGCCCTGCACGCGCTTGCTTATCTTCCCTTCCTGCCCACATGTGTGGACATATTACAAAACAACAGTCAGTTTAGTGCTACTTTTTTGAAATTTGGAATATGGTCATGATTTTATGAAAAAATAACTTTTCCAAATATATTTTCAAAATTATGTCAGAAAATGCAATGTCTATTTTATAGATAGTGTATAACGATTATTAATGGGTTTTCATGTCATTATTGGTCTAATATAAAGAAACATTATTGAGAGATAACTATTTATATAAGTTCGTCAATAAAAAATTCCATGCGTTGCTGACATTAATAGTGTTTCAGTAGGTATATCAGGGGAATATCTGATGATGTCAACGTAGTGGATAAAATGCGGTCGAGAAGTCTATTATATTATGATGACCTTGATGATTTCCGCACCTGATAATAGTATTTAGTTGATGAATAAATATGTAGTTTTCTATAATAATATGTTGTTTTAAAAGGTTCTAGATTGATCAGTAGTTTTTTCATTACCTGCTCGAAGCGAAGTATAATTGAATCATTCATTGCCATGCATCTCTAGGAAGGTATTGTAAAAACAATATTCGTAGTATCAAGGATTAATAGAAACCTTGATTATATGACCAATTCGCTTTTCTTTTGTCAAAAACCTTTGACGCGGGAAATAAGATTGATACAACTTTCTACACATGTTGATAAATGGTACAAGAATCGAAAACTATTGTGCGTATTTTGTTGAAATCTTCAAATTAGGACCATAAAGTGAAAAAATCTCTCACCCAATATCCAATTCATACCAAGATGTAAACATCATTGAAAATTGAAGTGGCCTACTTGTCATTGTCAAACTGCGTCCCTCTTCATTATATGTATACGTGGAAAGTTTTTGACGAAATATTTTACATGTAGACGGTGTCCAAGTTATCACACCAGGAATATTATATGAATTTTTGCAGTGCCCAATTCAAAAATCATAAAATCGAGAAAGTTTTTTTATTCGTGTGTAATCTAACCAAGTGGATTTTGTAAACTGGCCTGGTTTCATGTAGTTATTACCTAGAGGCCATTCCTCGTCGAGAAAGTTTCAAGACATTAATTCACTGTCCTCATATAATTAATAAAACTGTTGAATTATCTTCAAAGATATAAATAATTAAGGGTATTTTGGTCTCAAATTTAGGTGCAGATTTGATTTTGCCGAGTCGACTGAATAAAAGTTTGAGTTTACACTTACTATGCATTTCACTAATATTCTCCATAACATCAGCTATATAACCCTTCACTTCATAAAATCTATATGGGGTTGGCATTGATGACTTGGGCAAAATTCTAATCTTCTTAATATGAAGACTATAAGCGATGTTGATTCAAAATCGATTGGTAAACGGCCTTGATAATTATATTACCGAGATTAAATAATTTAGGATTTTCTGGCTACAGGTTCGTGTTCATGTATTTGAATGGCAGAAATTCAATTGAGGCTTTCATCTGACATTCAGTCATGTAATAAAAAATACACTGTCTGGAAGTGTGATTATGATATTGCTCGAACATTTTTGAAAATTAGGAAACCGTATTTTATGTGAAAAAATTTTCGTATTTCATCCAGATGAAGCCATCAGTCAACAGTTCTCAACTCTATTCATAATTCAGCAAAGTAAATCTATATTTTTAAGGAGTGGCCACTACAATGTATATCACCGACATTAAATAATTTAGGGTTCGGTTTTCTGGCTTCAAGTTCGTGTTTATGTATTTGAATGGCAGAAATTCAATTGAGGCTTTCATCTGACATTCAGTCAAGTAATAAAAAATACACTGTCCGGAAGTGTGATTATGATATTGCTCGAACATTTTTGAAAATTAGGAAAACGTATTTTATATGAAAAAATTGTCGTATTCCATACTGACTGATTATTTTCCATTGGTTTATGATGCATATAGATTATCAATCACCAAACATAAAAATATTGTACGATCCTTTACTACCTGTCACCTATCACACGTTATCTGTCTGATAATGTATGATGTTTCTCTTTCCTTCACAAGAAGTAAACTCACCTAGCTTTAGTGGACATCAATAGGAGCCCTCCGCACTTCGCAGTCACCAACGTCTTCGCGGAGAGAACTCTAACCTCCTGTGTGCCGTTTGGGTCCGAAATATAATACGAAATGTTTTCGTGAGCGATTTCAATTTGAATAAAACTGGAATAATTTTTGGACAGAGCACTCAAATGCAAACCGCAAACACGTTTCATTGATCTCATCAGTACGGTGTAACTAACTGCAAGGATGGGTAATTGGTTACAGGAAACAATACATAGGTGTGGAGACTGTGAACTGTATTTTTGATTTGTTTACTTATGAATTTGTTCAATTCAAATCAAAATCACGCTCGAAACCATCTCATATTATATTTTCGACCGGACGGTACGATACCCTATCTATAAAAAACATATTTTTGACTATTCGAATCATATCCTTTGGCTCAGTATTGTCATATCTGGAAAGATCTTAATTTTTGAATATCTACTGCCGAAAAAAACTAGTTCATAAGAATTGAATCCAGTATTTTGCTGGAAATTGAATAGGTCTGCCAGTCCTCCTATTAGGAAATATTTGGTTGAGCGATTCTTATTCATTATGTACAAATTGTGTGATCGAGTGCACCAGGAAACAATACTGTTCCTAACTACTAGGTAGGAACTAGGTAATATTTCGAAAAAGGAATGCACAATAATTCGTGAACGACTCAAACCATATATTAATGATGATAAGTTGTTGTTGTTGTATTCATCCATCTTTCAGATCATCATGATATTAGACATGTCATTAATAAAAATAAATGAATCGAAGAGGTTTTTTTTATTGAAGTGTATAATTTTTAAAATTTTTGCAAAGCGCTTTCGACTTTCGTCATTATCAGTGCTCACTTGTCAGGCAACAGGAAGTATCAAAATGAGTATATGGCACATTTGTAATATTTGATTTATATAAAACAAAATATGCTTATAGCCAAGAAAATACATTTTTGGATTGAGGGCATGTGGTTCAGTCAAAGTATTATATGTTCAGTCAAAGTATTCATATAATACTTTGACTGAACCACATGGCCTCAATCCAAAAATGTATTTTCTTGTCATAAGCCTATTTTGTTTTATTTAAGTCAAATATTACAAATGTACCATGTACTTATTTTGATACTTCCTGTTGCCTGACAAGTGAGCACTGTTGATGACGAAAGTTGAAAGCGCTTTTCAAAAATTTTAAAAATTTATCCTTTAATACAAAAAAACATCTTCGATTCATCCATTCAAATAAGTGTATTCAGCTGTTCCAAATCTATTTATTAATAAAAATAACAATTAATAAATATACCCGTATCAAATAAACAACCAAGTCGTTTTTAGATAGTTTACGAGAATTTTCAGTTATTGTTTTAATAAGTTCTTCATCGCTACAATGAGGCTTGAGGATTGACTTCTTCGTTCATTTGCCTTAACAACATTTGCACGAAATCCCTTCCCCTATGGCCTGCTACCAAAACAATTTTATTTTTTCCCTCTGTATTGAACTTTCTGTTGCATGATATATTCATTGGTTTAATTTTTTTGTTGTCTCGGAGATGAAGTTGTTTGACTGTTTGTGTCAATTTTAATGTTTTCGAACCCTACTTTTTCGACGCCACTGACTATAGAATTCACTTCAGTTGCGGTTGATTGAATTGTTTTTATGAGCAAATCAGTTTCGATTTCCAAACCTTCAGGTTTGAGTTGTCTAAATTTTTCTTTTATTTCATTTAAATTTTTTTTTTACAAGACTAACAAGTCACCATTTCATTCAATTTTTGCACCTATCTAATCGAAAACATCCGTACACTGCTTTGTTTCAGATATTAGAAAAGCTCAACTCAACCACACCTTTTAGTGTACGGATTTTCTTCAGCGCTAATTGATTACGAAATACTTATGGAAAGTAAACAGTATATTTTTTCAACAAAATGAGGGCTATACAACACCAGATTTCAGAGTACTCCTATGCACTATTTCGAAGTTTCAAGAACGGAAGTTGAAGTTTATCTTATTTCCGGATTGTTATAGAACTTCTAAGGAAGGTAAACAGGCTTGGTCAGGTGATCGAACTGGATTCTAGGCGCCCTTCGATAGGTTACAGACCCAAACATCCCTCAGTGTGGAGCGTATTTTCGATTCATTGAATATTGATTGGAAAGGAAAACAAGGACTTATGCTAAATTTTTTTTTAACTATAGAAGGAATATTTAATTAAAGAAACATATAAAAAAACAAATAAAATTATGAAGCAACAAAAATTAATTCTTGATTGATTCCATAGGCACATTTGCTTTTTCAGCTGCAAGGAAATCCGGAGAAACCTGCAGCACAACATCATCTGAAGATCTTGATCTGCTGATGTGCTCTCTTTCATAGAATAATGATATATTATTAAAAAATATTCAATTCATAGAGTATTTCAATTGTTAGTTGTTATAACTTGAGCGATGTAATCATTTCGATCAATAAAACTTCCTTCCACAAACACAGGTTGTGGACTTCTTTACTAGCTAGATGCTATTATGTATGTTGAATGTGAAATATTTTTTACATTATCGAGTTCAATGACTGACAAATATATGACCATTTTTAAAATACTACCAATAAACAAAATGGCAAGGAAGTATATCTTCCAAATATTTGAAAATTATTTAAGTTCTATTTTATTATGACAAACTTTTGCTACTTCATAAACTCAAACAAACAGGAGTGAGTCAAAATTCTTGACTCACTCCTGTTATAATTTGAAACCTTGAGATTTGTTGTTGAATCAAGTGTTTAACTTATGAGTTGTGTATTGTTTCAGAATCTTACCTTTTTTTAAAAATATATTTTTATTTATATCGGTGAATACGCAACTTCAGGGAAAAGAGGTATCGTAAAAGTTGTAGTACAATGAAACATTATGTATTGATGCCATTGAAACTATTGAACTATTCCATAAAAGTATAATATAAAACTGTGTTTTTCACACGTTAACAAAATGTTCTCAGAATTTTTGTTATTTCGATACCGTGAAAGCTCAACAATCGTGTACCAAATTCCATTACAATATCAGAAATTTCAAATATTCATGTTGCGTGTGATTGCCATCGGCTTTTAAATATGAAAAACGCTTCCGTTTCTTGGAAACCAAAATCATTGGATCTTCCACATTTACAGGCATTCTTCTTCAATAAATAATGTGACGGATCATCCGTTGTTTTCTATGCGCTTGTTTGAAATATTATTTTCCCAAGTTTCACCTTTGCGCCCTCAAATATTCAAGTTGACAGCTGCAAGTCGCATGACTGCCCAACGAGGCGTACAAATAGTCTTGCCCCGTCACTGTCTGAGAGATAATTGGGTTTGAATAAGATCCAAAAGTAGGTCAGCAAAAAAAAATAACTAGCATTCTTTAGAGAAATTAATTTTTGCTCCAGGAAAAGAAAAAAACAGGCTTAGTTTAGTTTGAATAGAATAACGAAACCAGCCAAACATAAACCCATTTTTTATTTTTGCATATCTTTTCACTTTGTTTCTGTTTATTCTGTTTGAAAGATGGTTTATTTATCTGTTGACAAACAGACTAAATGCTGTCTCATTTTTCAAATTGAAATTGAAAGATGATTACATATAGAGCAATATAACTCTCTGAGCTACGTTAGAGTAGTATACGAGTGTATAAGTATTACTTTGATGTACTAATGTTGCATGAAATCTATCGCATCACATGTGTAGTAATGTAGTTCATTACGTGAATACTCTTACTCGTAATATAACACTATCCATGATAATGAATAAACAATTTGCACCCTGAAAACAATTCAACAGTAGCTTCTTCAGTGATTTATTCAGTGGATCTGAAGAAGCTACCGAATAGTTGTAAATCATGCCCGAAAGAAAATAACGCAAGCCGCAACTGGTAGCCATAAACCAATTGTGACGTGGCCAAAAGCGCGCTCAGTTCAACCGACAGTTCGCGTCTGTTCGCATCGAATCGGTGGAATTCCCGGCACCTTCGATTGCCAAACATAGGTGCCATCCACTCGCCCATCGAGACAGTCAAGTGGAGGTGACAGTGCGGTACGCGAAGCGATCTAGAAAGGCGGTAGACATTCGAATGATAGTTCAAGTTTTAGTGAAGTGTTTTAGTGTTTACGTTTTAGTGAGGTTTGATTATATTGCTCAGTGTAGTCAATTATTAGTCAACCCACGGGGAAAACGTAACAGTATGAGAATTCTAAGTGGGTAATATCTGTTTACTAAAAATCCACTCACACGGGTCAGTATCTGAATCATGAATCCAATCACCATCAATCTACCAAAATAGTTATCATCAAGACTCTAGTGGATCGTACTTTCGGGCTCTGTAATACGAAAGAAGGTCTCGAGAAGGAACAAAGCATCATCCGAAAATATCTTTAACAAAATAGTTTCTCCAAAGTAATGGTGGAACAGAATGTATATATAGAAAATGTAAGTATAGAAAACAGCAAGAGCCTCGAATTCCAAAAATTGCATTTATCGGATTCCCTGTGGGTGCGGCAAATCCTATATCGGTGAAACTAAGAGGCCATTGATAGTTCGCATTGCCGAAACCAGCAAGTTGGGAATAGCAGAGCATGTTTTGTCTCATAAACGTAATATGAAGCTGAGAGTTCCCAATAGAGAAACACCGGGTCAAGAGAAAGTTCAAAGAAGCTGCCTAAATGTTGTCCAACAACACATTCAGCGAAGATAACGTAAATATACGCAATATATGAAAACCGGTAATCAAGCGGGAGAACGGTCAAGTTCCGCTAAACTTACATAAGTCTCAACCATGATGAACATCGTCTCACTTATAGAAAAACCACATCTGGTTTATTGGATTATGTCTATCTTGAATACGAATAGTTTCAGTAAATTCGATGCTTCTCATTGGAATTGGACATTCCGACTAAATGCCGGTTTCAAGTTCCTCACAGCTGGCCCTACTCCTGGTGCCAAATTATATTCCTTAACCACGGCTACAGTTTCCCAAAGCGTTGAAGACACCATCCTAGTAGGTCATGATGAACTCTGTGGTTTCCAACTTCCGTCACAGAGAAATGGATCCGAACTCCTGATAATTTTTACAATACCATTCCGTTATGAAGATACTCCAAATGCAAAAATTCACGGAATCATTGTTGTTGAGGAAAGTATAACCATGAAATGGATATAGTTCTTTACTTATGTCTGTGACATGTCCAGCTTATGCGGTCTCGGCCTATATCCATCGACATAATGCGGCTCTAAGAGGGCTATATTACCATCTACGGCACACTTACGGTATTGACGAGACACCGGTGTTTTCCTACGCTCCGGTGGATCCGTTGTGGGGAACGAGAAGTGCCGCATTCATTGGAACTATTCGTTCCCCACCCTCAGCCTCATACAAGCTAATAAGCCTGATGTAGTCCTTCTTGACAACCAGTCCAAAACGATATTTGTCGTGTAGTTTTCAGCTCCCGGCGAGACGAATATCGTCAGAAAAGATGAGGAAAAACGGATAAAATATCGAGATTTTCTCTTCGAACTCCGCAGACTCTATCCAGATCACTCTGTCAAGATGGTTGTTCTGATTATTGGAGTCC
>WOGP01009016.1:0-10931 GCA_015342065.1 Leptinotarsa undecemlineata | reverse complement strand
CAAGTTTCTCAACTTCTGAGAGTTGTCGTTCGTATGGGGGCGGCAGCTGATTAACGGAAAAACAGATTTTAAACAGATTTTTAAACAGAATAGATCAAGAAAAATATTTTCTGGGCAAGATAATTGCATGTAGATTTCACATTCATCAAAAATATGAATTTCGAATCAAGTTTGGTTCAAGTCGGCATAGCAAAAAGTCAGATTGTAAAAAATTGGGAAAAATTAAAGTGGAATTGAAGAGTTTAAAAACATTTTGATAATTTATGTGAACAATGTGTACTGTAACTGTTATTGAAGTGGAGCTTATATTCAGTATTTTTGAAAAAAAAACTATTGATCAATTGAATTCAGTCTATTGGTGAAAAAATCCCGTGTTGCGAACCTTTATGGTGTCAATTTTAAAAATTCACATGGAATGTTGAAATCAGTTATCACGTGTAGGTAACCCTTGTCAAGAATCACCCTGTACGGTCAACTCCTTTTACACGTAGAAATCAAGCATTATAAGAAAATTACTGACTTCTCACGCTCACCCTATGACAAATCAATAAGTCCGCTATCGCATAAACACTGAGACAAAGTTGACAAGTTGTCTAGTCAATAGAAAGAGATATATAGTTTCTTACACACCTAGTGACATAAATCTAAATGTGTACCAACAGACGCAGCGTGCAGCAATTTACCCGTATTTTTAATTTTATTGCGATACAATAGAGATAGGGCACACGATTGCTCTTTGAAGCGTGCCTGAATAGGGCAGCCTTTTTGCACCTATAATGTACGCCCGAGGTGTTGTAAATCTAAACAATTCGACAGATTAGTCACAATTTCGCATTTCCTGTCCTAACCCGAAAGGATAATTCTCAAAATACGAATGACCGGTTTATGAAAAAGTGAAATCAGCACTCTCCACATTCATTGAAATAGATGAAACGTTTTTTCATCTATACAGGGTACTACACGAAGACCGTCTCGTCTGTTAGCCGCATTTTGGGAAATATGTGACACTGAAAAGTCCTGGGCCTGAAAAAGAGAGAAAGCGTTCTTTGTTTCGAATTGGTTTTATTCACCAACGTAACACCGTTCTAACATTTCAATACCACTTTGTAGAACGATTTATCTTTCGCCTCAAAATAGACCTCCGTTTCAGCAATAACCTCTGCATTCGAGCGAAATTTCTTACCGGCAGTCGCTGGGAGCCAAATCTGGCGAATACGATGTATTCTCAAAGTTCAATTCATGTAGATTTGCTATTTTTTTGATTGACTTATGACACGGCGCGTTATCTTAATGAAACATTTTTTTTATTTGCCGTAGGCGGTCGTTTCTTTGCAATTTCGGCTCTCAAACGCTTCAATAACGCTATATAACATTCACTGTTGTTGTTATTTCCCTTCTCAAGATAGTCGATGAATATTATATAAAGCACATCCCAAAATACCGAGACCATAACCTCTTCAACCGATTGTTGTTCAGCCGAGCACCTTGGATGAGGTTCACCAGTTGCTCTCCACTCAGATGACGATCGTTTTGATTCAGGAGTGAAATGGTGGATCCATGTTTGATCCATTGTCACATGTCGACGCAAAAACTCCGGTTTGTTATGTTTAAATATGTCCAAACACTGATCAGAAACATCAAGACGATCTTGTTTTTGGTCAACAGTAAGTCGCGCGGCACCCACTTCGAATGGAGTTTTCTCATAGGCAAATGCTCAAGGAATATAAAGCCAACGTAGTCCTTATAACACTTCGTGTAGCAACCCTTTGAACGATATCTGATTCAATTCCATAATGAATGTTTGGAGTACAAACTGAATAGGAAAAAATGTGTTTTGTGTAATTCAATGTACTTGTAAAAGTAATTGTTTTAAATATATTTTTTCTTTCGCGTAAATCAATGTTCAGGGGGCTTTTCTTCCAGTTTCTATCTGAAAGTTGGCTCTTTGCATAATTTACATATCTTTGTGAAGAGTTTAGTTTGGAATTGATTGCTTTCTTCCTTTATTTGGAATATTTTCACATTTTTTTGTATAATGATGAAGTAGAGAGCCAAAACTTTTCTTTCCCAACATCGTATATATTTTCATATTTTTTAATAGATTATATAATTCTAGTATGGTTTATGCAATACAAATACACGCTAAACCAAAAATGGACTATCTCCGAGATACTCGAATTGAATAGAATACATAAATGTCATTACCTACTGTCATCAATGACATGAGTAGAATCAACTCATTCGTGACATAAAGTCGTCATTTCCTGAGTGAATTGAGTGCTTCATCTTGAAATATTATCCAGATTGGTGCTGAAGAGGCAATAAGGCTAGTGTCTCATGCAGAAACATCGAAAGTCGACCAGAAAGGATGACTGTGTTTCATGAATATGAAATTTTAACTATTTCATCTACTATAATGTGTAGCAATCCTATGAGTGATATCTGATTTAATTCCATAACGAATGTTTGCAATACCAAAAGTGTGTTTGTATAATTCAGTGTTTATATAAAAGCAGTTGTTTCGAAAGTATTTTTCATTCGTGTAATTCAATGTTTATATGAAAGAAGCTGTTTCCAGAAGGCTTTTTCTTCCGGTTTGTGTCTGAAAGTAACTTCTTTGCGTGATCTACACATCTTTGTGGAGAGTTAATTTTTTGAAAATAATTGCCTTTCTTTCCCACATAAATGAGCTATTGATTACTGATCAAATTGCTTCATTCCATCGTCTTAGAAATGTTGCTAAAGCAATTGATTTACAACATGGTTTTCATTGAAGACATGATTTCAGATAATGATATCATAAAAAATATATGAGATGAGATGAGGGAGAAAGAAAGAGAGAATAATCTTTGGCTGAATGACAGATCTGGCATATGATTAGTGCGAACAGACATCCATCATTTCGCACACATAAAGCGCTATGGAAACAGTTTCAAATTCAAAGAAGAATCTAGTTTCTGATGTATTTAATAACCTTGCCGATACAAACAATAGATGAAGCAAAGAAAAAAATCAAAAATATAATCATTAATTTTCATTAGTATGGATGATAAAAATAAAATTGCTCTTCGCAAGATGTGCAAAAAAATGTCAATTTTACCTCGAGGATAAAATTGAAATTGCTCTTTGCAGGAGCAAAGATAAATGAAGTGTATTTTGAAAATTTTAGTTTCCTCTCGACTTCTCTTGTCTAGTTTTGACTTGACCAAGATAAACCAATCTTTTGTTTCATCGAGTCACGATTTATCGAAAGGCGGGACAAAAGACAAGAATCATTTGTCTCGGTGGCGGCACCACTCTTGATTCCTCGATTATTATGAGTTGTAAAGAGAGTAGATTACAAAATGTCTTCAATGATTCTGTTGGTGTAGTTTTCATTGCTCATGTCACCCAAATGAACAGTCGCTTGTTTCATCTTTGACTGTGAAACTAAAGATTTTAGGCCCTGTATCTTTTTGTAGGTGTCTCTGGCCAATGACAACCCTACCTTTTTTTATCTCTACAGATCAGTCTGGCATGTAGTAACACTACCAGATTTTTATCCTGTCTCTAGTACACAATTTCTTCTTCTTCTTCAGTTCATCTTCCTATAATATTCAGGGCCTGTTGCATACGCCCCCATCAGAATATATCAACCTTTCTGCATATAGTCTATGTAATTGAACTCGTATCATTGTTCCCCTTTTTCTTTGTTTGTGGATGATTGATTTAAAAAAACCACATCAACCTTTGTCAATTGATCGAAAGAGTTGAAACACTGTTTACGCTAGTGGATTCTACACGCTCAAGAGACTAATTTTAAAAAAATATTGAACTATATTTTATAAAATTACAACATTCACATTTCAGATACTTGACTGAAACGACAGTTCTTGGTCCATCTTTGAAAGATAAATTGTCCTATTTTAATCCACGTTTTGACTGATATATTTATGCAACAATAAACTTCACTGATTGTTTCTTTTATATGAACAACGTCATCCAAAAGTAAATAAGTCAATTACATTATTTATATCGGATACAATTTAGATAGTTTTCGTTTCTCAGATATCCTGTAACATATGTATACTCGTATATAGAAAATTATTGGCAGTAAAGCCATCAAAAGCGGCAAAAACCAGTAAGGCAGTCACAAACGCTATAAAAACCGATTGCATCGCCCACGCAAATCCTAAAATGGAGAGCAGCAGAAACTGAAACGGACAAAGGATTGCATAATCCTGCGATATATCAGTGAGAACTCAGCAGGATGCTGTATGTGATAAAACTTTCGAGAATTGACAGCAAATCTGAACGCTACAAGGTGCTATGAAAATCCTAAAATAATATATGAATATAACAGAAACGTTCGGGATTCCATGTTCCTCAACTGAGTTGAGATGTCATTTAATGTTGATAATGAGTGCGAATCGGGACAGAAATAGAAAAAAAACCATTTATATGAAATTGATTGCCTTATTTTTCTTAATCGATATTTCTATAATATCTCTTTCAATCTTATAATTGACTTTTTATTTCTTTCAGATTTATCTCACTATTAGTAATCGAAATATTTATTGAATTGTCAATGTAACTAAAAACTACAGGAATGATGGTAAGTAATTTTGAACTAATGAATTCAGGTTAATCCATCCTATTATAATGACCCCAGTCATCAATAATTTTAAAATTACCTAAACTCAATAGATTAAGTTAACCTAACACAAGACTTCTCTACTTATTGTACAAAATGTTTCAGTTTGAATAGGGAAGTTTATTATAAGAAATCTGGAGTTTATAAACTAAGTGTCCGGAGTGTAATAGTGTTTATGTTTGTGCGGACGAAATTTCCAAAAACGGTATGCTGAACATGAGAGGTCCTTCAGACTGAGAAAAAATGATTCGACGTTTTCAAACCATTCCTTGGCATGCAACCACAAGTTTCCGAATCTAAACGATACGGAAATTCTGCACTATGTAAGGACGGGTTGCAAACTCAATTATTTAGAATCCTTGGAAATTCACAAGCATAAACATTGCGAGTGCAACCTGTTAAATGATCAAATCGAGTCAATCTACTCATCGGTTTTTGAATTGGCACATCCGCATTGTGAACTGTAAATTCAGGTACTCAATCAAGCCAAGTACTATTAGTACTTACAGGGATGATATATAATGGCGAATGTAATGAATCATGTTTAGTTTATTGTATAAGTTTGAGAATGTTCGAATAGGACGAAACTGCAGTAACGTTAGTTACAAATAAAAGTGGTAAAAAACACAGAAATTTCAATTTATCTTTTCAACAAATATACCAATACCCTCAAGATTCTCATAAAACTCAAATAACCAAATACCAATTTACAAAAAAAGCCATACGCAGAGATTCGTCTTTTTCTTTGGTCCAAAACTATTCAACATGCATTCAAGAAATCTGAAAAATATCAGTAATATAAATAAATTCGAAACTGACGTTAAACAATATCTCATCGAAAATCCCGTAATAATTAATATTTTTTGAAGAAGAAATCAATACAGCTGTTAACACTGCCTCCAAAAACCATTGCATTTTTTCCCCAGTTCAATTCTCCAAAATAAAATATATTTTAGCAAAATGATGAATTGCAGCAAAATAAAAAAATAATAGGGAATAAGATTGTTGTTCTTCAAATAATGTTAATTCGTTGAATTTTTGTCTATCGCTATCAAAGTGATCTATGGCGCTTTTGTCAATGTGGAATAGTCTAATATCAATATATTTGTTCACAATTGCCATCATAAGATGTACAACATTTGAATTGAAGGGGTTATATTTTTAGGAGTGATTAATTTTTGGGAAAGAAAGTTTTTGGCTTTTTACTACTCCATTTCGATACAAAAAAAGGATAAAGGAATCTTACAAAGAAAGGAAGGAAGTTATCAATTTTAAAATAAGTAATTCTATACATGGATGTGTAGATCATACAAAGAAGTAACTTTCAGACACACACTGAAGAAAGTTCTCCTGAAACAGCTATTTTCATATAAACATTGAATTACACGAAAGAAAAAAAATCTTGTATAACATGGTTCTCCACGTCCAGGTTAGCGTAGATTAGAGAATAGAACATCTATTTCGGTGAATTTCGCACACAATTTACGAAGTACGCTTTGCTGTATTTTTTGTTAAGATAAGTGCCTCCGTTCTCTTTGAGAGCAAAGCGTATTAAAGTTTAATGACATCTTCCGATGAAAATTGTAGTCCACCGCAACCCTTTATTTTGATTAATAATGTTCTAAATCCTCTATAGTGAAAATCATACAATAAAGTGTAATAGTTAGTTTTAATATGGATTTTCATCAAGTATCTGCCAGTTCTATTCA
Source organism: Leptinotarsa undecemlineata (assembly GCA_015342065.1). NCBI lineage: Eukaryota > Metazoa > Arthropoda > Insecta > Coleoptera > Chrysomelidae > Leptinotarsa > Leptinotarsa undecemlineata. Next base: position 4,589 of record WOGP01009016.1, on the reverse strand, counting down.
ATAGAAGTAATGTATTATGATACAAAACTCTTTAACCTACCTCGTATGTATGTTATATCACCCCCGTTTTTTTTTTCAATACTTCTAGTGAGATGCATAAGCTTTGCGGTGAAAAAATTCATTATTTACTGTAATTTTTTTTTCAAAAATTAGATTCGAGACGTTTATTTCACAAGTAACCTTCTTCATATGAAATAGTTCATGAAGTGTGTTTATATATGTATTGAGTTGAAATGAAACGGAAAAACTGGACCCGTGAGAGTATCTGGAGAATGTTGGGAAAATCTGTGAAAAAAGTTGTCTCTACTATTTCATTAACGTGATTATGATTTCCAATTTGACATCCAAACTAAACATTCAAACTGATGCTTGTGTTTGTTGTCTATGATGAAATCTGGTATTTTCGAATCAAAGTTTTATGGAAACTATTCCAGGACATATAGAAGCACGTGCACGTTATCAAGCAGTGGCATTTTTAAGTATTTTATGCAATCCTGTGTACCAACTTTTCATGTATATGATTCTTCAAGAACAAGTGAGGAATCTTGAATAACATGATAAAAGATGAAACTGGAAGCTCTGGCGTGGAATAAATCCTAAACAAGCACTTTTCCCAAACACACAAACCCCATCTCTTGAAGACACCAACTTGGTTGGTGAAATGAGCATCGAGAAGAGTGTTATAGTTGTGGTGGGCTCTACAGGACCTTGTCATCGTCTCGATACTCGCGTGGTTTTCTTGAACCCAAATGGAAAGTTTTGTCTCTGAACAGACTCGACGAAATAAACCCAGCTTCCTAACGAAGCCGAACTCTAAAGACCTGATTCAGTCCCCAGCGGGGCAGGCACAGAGTATGTGCTCTGCTGTTTCATCATTTTCCAAATAGAGGCGACACACACTGTCTTTCGACAGTCCGAGTCTCTGCATATGATGATTCAAAAGACAGTGACCTGTATGGAGGCCTGGTAGACATCGTAGTTCATCTCTACTTCAGTCCAACAACTGTTCAGTATCAAGCTTCGAAGGGTGAATAAACGCCTTGGAGTGAGCCAATCCTGGAAGATTCTGCCAGATGTCCATAAATCTTCTTGCCATCCAGATGTCCAATGTTTGTTTGACAAAGAAAGCGATGCCAATGACAGGTTTTTGAACAAAGTTCTAAAATCACTCCTTGTATAACTCCAAACCTTCTACGCTATTGCGTGGTATATTTCGATTTCATTTTCTCTCTCGTAACTGTTTCTTCGAAACATTATTGCGCTCTGATAGATTTGGAGAGTAATGGTTAGATCGTGATGTGTTGGGAAGGAGTTCGAGAAGTTTATTTGATTGTTATCTCTTGATAGTTTGGATACTTGTTAGGGGGTGGCTCTGTTATTGAGACATTTCAGTTGTTACACTTTTTTACTGTTACTTGAGATCGGTATTAAGGTATCTACCTGTGCCACAATTACCGTGAAAACATTTCGAAATGAGATTGCAACGACTAGATTTTTTTTCAGGTCATTTCCGTTATGGGTTCGAGAATGAATTTTCTGGAAAATATGAAGGTTCCATATCTTGAACGTTCGATGGATACTTCAAGATGAACGCATAATATTGTTTTGATAGAACTATCAGATACTTGATGAAAATCCATAATGACGTATTTGAAAAATAACACTTGAGTATGAGATTCCCACTTGAATTGCTCTACAATATGGCCTTTGGGCATCGCAATACGCCCAAATCTATTGAACAACACATTTTCTGGCGATTCCACTGCCATAAAGAGACGCCCAAGAATGTTTCGGTCCTCTAATTCCATTTACACCTCTTTGAATTTATCATCATTCTTTATTCGTGTCAGACAAGACCTGAATTTCCACTTTCCACTTCCTTGTACCGATATACATATATTGCCCAGAAACCCTGGTATTGAAGGGCATCCAATAAAGTTTGCGTTCTTTTCCGATCACACAAAGGACCAAATTGAAAACGTCAATTGGAATTCCGAAGAAGCGATCGACGTACGGATTTGACAAAAATAACGTCGGATGGGAATGAGAAATAAGATATTTTATTGGGGAATTGTATCGAGGTATTTTATTGAAGAAGCGATGTAGTGGTTGTTAGGTGACTCTGGAGACGTATATGCCCGTATGTGCAATTTTTCATATGTGATACATGATCTCTTGAAAGAATACCATTTTCTTTCAGCCAACAAATTTGAAGCAATAAATACATTTGGTGATCATATAGTACAAAACATGTGATGATTCCTGAAAATATATTCCAGAGAAAAGTTAAACAATAAGAAAATACACAATATTCAGCTGAAAAACTGAATAGTTGCTGTTTTTCTTGAGTTGCTTCATTTCACTCACTACAAGTTTTTTAGTCTTTTATTTATTTGAAATTGATTTGGTTGATCTGTTATTTATTAGATTGATAGTATAAATTCTCGAAAGAACCATTTGTGAATGTTATTGTAATTTTTTTCGTCGGTAAAGCTTACCAACTAACACATAGCAGTGGGTAGGACCAACGAGTATATATATTTATTACCTGAATTGTAGGGGACTGAATACAAAATGTAATGAATTTTACAGGAGTTCACTTGAAGATGACTATGATATTCTTATGATTACAGAAACATGGTTACAGAAAGGAATTAGAGATGGAGAAATAATATATATTTATCTTAAGTCAGTAATATTAGAATACTTGAGAATGGTGTAAAAACCGAAACATTGGTACTATCAATACAAATAAAGTAAGTGGAAAGTAGACAGAGTATTTATTTCAATATCATTTAATTCAAGATGAATTTCCACAAAATAAACAAGTCATCAATATCACAAATCAAAAGAAATTATACTTCAAATTAAGAAAATGTTCGATGCTCTCAATAACTTATCTGAAAGAACCAACGCCATTCTCATTTTCTAGTTATATAAAAAAAGTTAAATCTGTCAATAGAATTCTGGATTTGGTGATCAGGCGGACATAATGCTTTTCGAGTATACATACGATTAAGCTACTATTTTATTCTTTAGTAGAAGAATTTGCTTCTATTATTTGGTTTGGGGAATATCAAATGTATCTATATAAATTGCAAAAGATCCAGAATAAATTACTAAGACATTTGTACTAGAAACAGCATCATGTGTGGCCTGATTATGATACCATAAGAACATATCAGTAGAGATCGAAATTCAAAGTATTACCTTTGGAACAACGAAAGAGCTTGAACTGTATGATATTTCTGCACAAAATAATAAATAATAGAATTAACTCTTCAGAAATTCTTAATGCGATTCCATTCAACATTCCTCCTCGTCGTACACGTTCTACACTCATGTTCAATACATCAAGAATAGGGAATCCAGCAAGAGACCCTTGCTTTACATTCTCAAATTAGCTAAAAATTTCAACACTGATTGATTTAGACTGGACCTAACCCCCATCACTTTATTGTAAAAATGTTTTAGACTGTATATTGAATACAAGTGTTTGAGACTACAATTCTGGGCATTGACTAATAGGTAGAAGGTATAATATAGACAATATTTTTATGTAAATAATTGTAATTCACCTTATTCAACCAAGTGATCAGGCTGAAATAACCAGTTTGGGTAATAATCACTCGAATGAAATGAATAAAAACACTTTTGTCTTAATACAACTGGAAAAATTTTTATTTTACGACCGGTTTCGGATTTGATCCCATTATCAAGTATGAAACTGAAATCTGAATTTTGAAACATCGATTTTATATAATTTTCAGGCATGCTGCAAAGACATGTATTTGAGAGACAGCATGCCAACTCAAAATACCATCCTGAAAATTCTAGGGGTTGTTAAACTCATAAAATTAATACATAAATCAAATTTCTCGTTTAGGGGCATATGTTTCTGATTTATAATTGATTTGTTGATTTCCGTGACCTCCAACAGATTCATTTTTCTCCCTTTATAACATATATGTAGAATTTTGAGGTTATCTTCATACATATACATACATATTCATACATATAGGTATTAAAAAAAGAAAAATTAATCTGTTGGAGGCCATGGAAATTAACAAATCAATTAAAAACCAGAAACATATACCCTTAAACAAGCAACTTGATTTATGTAGGTCTCCTCTCTTGAATTTATGAGTTTAATAACCCCTAGAATTTTCAGGATGGTAGTTTGAGTAGGCATCCTGTCTCTCAAATACATGGCCTTGCAGCATACCTGAAAATTCTGTTTCAAAATTCAGATTAGATTAGAGTTTTATAGTTGATAATGGGATCAAACCCGAAACCGGTCTTATGAATAGAATTTTCCAGTGGTATTGAGACAAAAATGTTTTTATTCATTTCATTTATGTGATAATGAATTTCCATAAAGTAAACAAGTCATCAATCATACATATTGGGTAATAAATAAACATGAAAATCGGTACAATTCCTTGTATTGTAGGAATGAATTTCCTTATTTATTATAAACTTATGTCTATTGATAAATACATACACACACATTTCAAAAATAAAAGTACCAACAAGTGTTAAAATTCGGAAATTTTCAAAATTTGGCCTGCAGGAATCTCTGCTAGATG
>WOGP01009015.1:0-10931 GCA_015342065.1 Leptinotarsa undecemlineata | reverse complement strand
TTGTGACTCTTATAAATAAAATTAGTTAGCTCCCTAACTATATTATTAAAGGGGAACTGTTGGAAAGAAGGTTGCATTATATCGTTTACTTGAACTATACCTCTCGTGATACAAAGGGTTTGCTGCTTCTGCATATTCCTCGGTTTGTATAAAACAGACTATCATATCCCTTTTTTCATAATTTTCACACTTCATTTCAAATGTATTTTTTATTCAAACAAAAACCACTCATTAAAGAGCACCTTTACTGCTTTAATCAAAATTTGACAGTTACTACTAAATATTTGCATTTTATTTCATCGCCGCATCGTCCAATGCCTACTTGATCAAGTGTGCGTTTCAAAGTCTACATGAAAAAACCTAAAAACTCTGTATTTCAAAGATCACTCAAAACATCAAGTGTGCTACATTTCTGGAAAGGTAACTTTGAGCTCTTTTGAAATGCCTAGGAATATACAGCGTGTCTCTAAAAAATATTTTTACATCAATAACTTGGTATCTCATTTGAAAAAATAAATTTTGAACACCATTGAATTCTACGTAAAAATGAGTTAGAAATGTTTTTATAGAAACAAGAATGTTTTGACAGGAAAAAACGATGATATTTATCGGTATGCCGCTTTCATCATTGAATTTGTTATAAAATTTGACCCTCAGATACAAACATTAATTTTCATCTATCTAGTTTGAAAACAGGAGTTTTAAACATGTCCAGTTTGGCCAATCCGTTAGAGTCGCTATTAGTAACCTGACAATGATTCTAAGTGTCAGCTATTATGTAATATGTTGCAGTACTCTGAGGAAAATACGAGCAACTTGGGTAATCATGTACCCATTCCATAAATGCAGTATTTACGTTTCGAAATTCCTGTTCTGGTGTGTATATAATTATACATACTTGTATCCATTGCGTAAAATGCTAGTTAAAAATATACTGGTGAAAATAAAAAAAAGTATATCTCCGGTTCATCTCTTTTTAACCGGACTCTTTTGAAGTTCAGTTGTGAACTGTATTCCGTTCTATTAATCAAAAATACGACCTGAAATATGAACCAATTCCAAGTTATTATAACATTCAGAATATAAACCAAGTCATGATGAATGGGGACTTTTTCTAGTCAAACAATTTGATGGTAAGATATCTACTGTTTAAAACTACTTTTCAGCTACAGATACTTCACACTCTTCTAAGTATTCTAAAAACTAAATCTAATACATATTCTCAAACTGAGACATACGAATAGAAATGTTTGAATTGGATGGAAATGTGTATGTGTGTGAAGTGTTTGATACTGTTGAATGTAGGTATTATAGTTTCTGTCTATAATAACAGCTTTATTTACATAGGGGTTTGTTTAGGAATCAAAAATAAATCCCAGTGAAATTGATAAATAAACAAAACTATTTCTTTTCACATATAGTCAGTGGGCATACTCTAAGACTGTCTATAAATCAAATCATCTAAAGGAACAATTCGTTCAGGTCAGTCTCAACTCCTACACTATAAGTAGAAACGCTTTGTTTCTTTACATGATTCAACACTATTTCTGACAAAATCTTGTCGGAATAATTGAATCGATGTGAATTTTTTCGAATAATGTGATATTTTGAAGGATCTCACGAAAATACTTTTCATAAACGATGCATAGTTATTATTAATACCTATGATCAGCGTGGTGTATATCGAATACATATGAGTAAATGCTTTAAATGTTATTTTTCGTATTTCTTTGTAAACCTCCATAATTTTTCTTGGAAAGCACATGGATAGTAAGAACTGCCTGACAAAATTTGTTCGTCGAACAGATGGAACAGATATTGTATTCAAGTTACACTTTGTGAGATGGTAAAAGAATAAAAACATTCGAGGATAGGGCATGGCCTCAAAACCGTTGTTTCAGTTCAATTTTTTGTGCAAAATATGTACAAGTATTGTTCAAACTCAGATATGGAGTTTATCAATAACAAAAAGAATTTTTGTGTTTACCCTTCAAAAGCAGCTAACGAGTTAAATCCGGGAATCCACCAAACTATTTTCTTCCTAGTATACAAAAGTAGTTATTTGACTGTTCTGAAATAACATAACCTCTCATTAATTCGTTTGAGTTTATGTTACCACTTTCACCACCAAGAAAAGTTTTTCTGTATCAGATTACATTTTCAAGAGATACAGGTGTGAAGTTGTCAGCAAATATTTACATACCTAGAAAATCCGATTATTTAGAATAATGTTATTCAGAATAATGTTGGTGGATTTCCGGTTTAACATCGAGACTAACACCAAACATCAATAACTTACTGAAAGCTCGGATGGATCTCAATGATATTTGTTCGAAAACGCTACTGACTCTCATTGATCTAAACTAGAGTTTTATTATCGTGCTTTTAGAAATCAAACAAAGACCACCATTACTTTAGATATGTTGTTGTGCATATGACATTCAAAATGATTATTTAATAAGGTTCACTGATGTTATTTTTGTTTATTGCTTCCATGTTGACATTTTGCTATTGACTTCAATGAAATTTTGTCAGGGTGAATTCAAAATACAAATGGACTCAAATTTGAAAATGACATTTAAATTGTTGTTAAAAAAGCACCGTAACACTGAAATGATTTCAAATAGATATTTTCAAATGAAAGCCAATACCAAATGCCATATAAAAAGGACCAATAGAGCATAATGGGTGGCGAAAATGCAACGGGTGTCTCGGCAACGGTAAAAAATAAGATGTCAGTTGAGTCGAACAAAACATGCTTTCGAACTAAAGTTTTGTTGCTCTGTCGCTTGCTTCTGGTTTCAAGAATAGAAAAAAATACATTAGAATTAATAGGGTAAACATTCCCTGAAGATAAAAGCCATCCACGTAGATGTTATTTGAGAACCACTGTGGTAACTGGTATTGCTATTGAACCTAGTAGCAACTTTGGAATCGTTTTTTCAATATCAGAGGACTAAACTCAAATATTAATTCGGCGCACTGATACCTACAAACAGTTCTCAAGAAGTGTCACTTACCGAAACCAAAGCCTCTTCAACTTTACTTAGCTAGGACTTCAATTTACAATCTGGCCAGAAAGAGAAAACACTAAAACCTCAAAATTTTCATGTAATGTGATTTAGATTTTACTAGTTTATTCATTTGCAAACAACATCGAATATTTGAAAATCAGTTATGCCAGTACCGATTTCAATTCCCTCAATATAAACTGTCTTAAATTATCAAATTTCAATGTTAAGCATAGTCGCAAATCCGAGAAATAAACAGTGGCATTATACAGATTATGAACGACCCAACAAGGATTCCTGATCTGGGGAATTTGCTAGTCTAGATCTATACATGACCAATCCTAAACTTGAGTCTCCTTTGGGGTCGACTGATCATATATGTATTTCAGTGTTGGGCGAATCACCAATAAGTGTTGAAGAATAATCCATGCATCTTTGGTACTATATATCTACTAACTGGCAAAATCTGCAAGATCATTTTCGAATGTCTCTTCGGCTAGAATTTTGTTTCGAATTGAAATCTGTGCTTATGGAGTATCTGAGGATATTTTAACAGGCATAGATGGATATATTTCGTTTTCAAAAAGTGACTTACTAACGAAAAGGCATGGTTTAACAATGAAGTGCTATAAAAAAACTTGCTATGGATAGTATTGAAAATCATGAGGAAACTATTGATCAATATATTCTTACATATTTGGAACATCTCAAGTGGTCATCAATGGTTTTTGGAAGCAAACAACAAAAATTTCTGCAACAATGGAGAATCACGGGATGTTGTGCTTGACATATCCAACAAATCCAAGGCCTTTGACCGTGCCTGACAAGAGTTCAGTGATTGAACTTCGATGATATCGCTTATTAGAGCATTTTTCTTCGTGCCTCTCCAGCTTTAATAAAGAACACTTATTTTTTTCTTGCAAGCCATTTTCATTTCTCCCAAGACTTCGGAAAACACTGCAGCCTCATAGTTTTACTACTTTTTTCTTTTATCTTGTTCATGACACTCATTACAATAGTCTTGTACCCTGTAATGGTTTTTACAGATTCATTGCTGGATGTACGCCATATTCTTCTGGACATACCTTAGGTTTTTCATAAATTTTTTTGCCTTCTGTGATCTAGTGTTTATATTCGCATAAAATACAACAATCTCTCTATGTCCCTTTGTTGCACTGTTTGCAGTTAATTGTAAACTGCAAACTGATGAACTGCTTTGTTAAATCAGTTCTTAATTTCTTTTCTCGAATGGTTTCTCCATAAAGTTTTTTCATGTATGTACTCATGTATGTTTTCCTAGTATGTTTCTCATAGACCCCTTTTTGAATTTGGTTCCGTACTAAAGATTTTGGTTCTTCACGGCACTTCCAGACCAATCTCGATGTCACTTTTGTGTTCGTCAGTGCCCCAAGTGCAACCTGGATGTTTGAAGCCTGGAAGACTGATGTGTACTGTTCGAGTAATGTAATGTAATGACGATTTCTCCCCGCATAGTAAATTACAGTGTCCATCCCCCGCCTTATGTTCGGTTTCAGATTCGCCTGTGTACCATGCCAAGCATGTTGTCAAGATTACTGTTCATTTTTCAGTCAATGCAATTCAAGATTTCAACTGCAAAGTCTGTGTGGTGGTCATGTGGTCCGAGAACACGATTGAATTTCCATTCAATCCGAATAATTACCAACAAATGTAGGTTACTAATTGTAGCATCAGATGCTTCCTCTTCGAAGGTGTGTTGTACAAAGGATCCAAATTTGACGAATGTTATTTTTCTACCAATGAATAAGCTGAAATTAGGAGTGTTGTTGCAGCATACAAAGGAAGCAATATTGCTCCTCCCAACCATACCAAAGATTGTCAAATTCCACAATAATTCGCTAACCTTGACCTAATCTGTTTAAAATCTGTTGTTCCGTTAACCAGCTGTCGTACCCACTACGAACAACAACCCTCAGAAGTCGAAACTTGTGCGAGCTTAGGACTAACGAGGTCTTACCTTTCAACGTGTGATTCCTAACACGGATTAGACGATAGCAGGAATCACAAGTTAATATAAGAACTATATTGTGAATTATGAAAAGTTATATCATAAAGGTTTCGAAACATAATATTTTCCATTTTGGTTCTATCAAGATATTCCCATACTAAAAACATTTCATAGAAGAACAATTAAATTGAGAATTCAATCAATTTATGAATGTCAAATGCAGAACAACCCTGAAAAGGCCCCTAAGTAATTCTTCCACGAACAATAATCTATTTTTCTACTATCAACATTCCAAAATGAAAATAGACCACATTTATAAAATCCAAGCGCCACTGCCATATCACGAAAACACCATAAATGGCAGACAGACAGAAATTAAATAAAAGTAAAAGCACCTCGGTGGTCCTGTCTCTGGGCGGGAGAATTGGGGTACCGTCGAGGGCGTATTCGGCTTGTCGCCCAGCTGGGTGCTGGTACATAGGTATCTGCGCAGCCCAAACACTTGATTTTTCAAAATTTTTAATGATTAATATGCCACACAACACCCTTTATCGAATTGATTAATAGATCAATAATGTTTATATTCAATTTCGAACGTGGAATTTGTTGAAACTATTTTGTGGAAAATGAATGAGACGAATTAATGGGCTATGATAAATATTTTTTTTGAACAGGAGCATATTTTGTAAAGTTACTACTGATGGAGGTGAAAAAGTAAAAAAGTAGAAAGCCAAAATCTTTCTTTCCCAAAAAACTATTGATCTATGGGATAACTAATAAATTGATTAATTTAGCCTTTACTACGTGTTAGGAAATCAACATGGTAGAAATGAGAAATTAAACTTATTTACCACTTATATTTGAAACTCGTTATTGTAGTTTCGTCCTATGTGGACCGATTTATTGTATTCTTTTGAAAATATCCATATAGGATGAAACCTTAGTAACGATAGTTACAAATAAAAGTAGATTTGGAAAAGCTGAATACACTTATTTGAATGAATGAATCGAAGAGGTTTTTTTGTATTTAAGTGTATAATTTTTAAAATTCTTGCAAAGCGCTTTCGACTGAACCACAAGGCCTAAATCCAAAAATGTATATTCTTGACTATAAGCCTATTTTGTTTTATATAAGTCAAATATTACAAATGCGCCATATATATATTCTGATACTACCTGTTGCCTCACAAATGAGCACTGATGATGACGAAAGTCGAAAGCGCTTTGCAGGAATTTCAAAAATTATACACTTCAATACAAAAAGACCTCCTCGATTCATTCACAAATAAAAGTGGTAAAAAACAGAAAGTTTCATTTCTCATTTTTCAAGACAACAGATATTTTTCGAAAAGTTCTGCTGATCTGTTAAGTAGTAAACTCAATCAAAAATGAAAAATAAATTTACTTATCAATTAATTATATATAAGTGTGATTTAGAGTACTATCCCAAGTGAGAAACAATAAAAAAATCACTAGGTTGTGTGTGATTAGCAATTTCTACAATTTTATTTGGTTTTTGTTCGAGAAATAATATATTTGTTAAATTTGAAAAAGCAATGGTGATGTCTTAAACGGAATATTATCAGAATTAGTGTTGACATTCTGGAAACTTATTTATCATTGTTCTCTCAACTTTTTCAGTACAATTTGTGGATACAAATGATTTTTTATACAACTGTCATTAAAAGTGATATTTTTAATGGTTGTCAAGAATATTGAAAGATGATGTTTACAAAGGACCGTGTTGAAAATATTTTGAACACTAGTGTTAATATTTTAAACACGATTTTTCGACCAAACAGTAATAAAAACATGATTATTCAATTTTCAAGGAAGTTTCATTACGAACAATAGATATTGATACAATTAAATTCTGTATTATATACAAATGTATTATATACATTAAGTAATTACATTATTATTATTTATGAACATCAATATGAAAAGTACAATCAGAACAACTGCTGATATTAATACCTTGCGATGTTGAAGAGCCTTGTAATATATCTGAACTATCTGAGTTGACAATTTAATGGGCATTAACATTTAATTCTTGAAGTGAAGAGAACAATGCTGTAACGCCGAAGCTAGCTGTTGGGATTATTCTTTCAGCAATAGTCTTTTTATAAGAAATAGATTGATCGATGTAACCCTCAGCTACTGTTGTAGACTTCCATCCTCCGTGCTTCTTGATATCCGTTATATTTGCTCCTGATTCTGCTAGCAAACAAGCAGAAGGCCTTATGAAACAGTGACCTGTATATTCTTTCGGTTCCGGGAGGTTCAGAAACTCTTCAATGGTAGAGGGCATTTTGCCAAACGTGTTTATACCAACTGAGTTGGCACTGCATTTATAATTTGAGTATAAAACATTGGTGATTGATAATAGAAGGGCGTAATACAACGTATTTATAAAAATAGTCAATGTTTTTTCCAACAATGCAAAAAGAACGACGTATTTTCGTTTTTAATTAGGAATTTGAACATTCAATGATTCATCCATTAATTTAATGTCTTTTAATAATAAATGACACAGTTCTTCATGCCAGCAGGCTCCATATATTCAGAAAATAGTAGCAACTTTTTTCATCAAATATTTTTCATCTGGCGCCTCACATGTAAACCACTGGACTTCTTCAAACATAAGAGGTTTTTGATTTTTCGGGCCTATAACTTTCATTTTTCCGCTTTTAGAATGTTATTATATTGAAATATTTGCTTGTATCAACACCATTTTAACGAGCGCACTCGACTTTATCATTAAAAACTTGCTCCACAAAGTTGACGAGTTCCATATTTTTATTTCTCTTCTAGAAAAGCTGAGCAGACGGTTTCGCTGAAATTTTCTTCGACGTTTTTAAGTCTACACCAGATATGAAAATTAGAATGCGAGTTCATACTGCTGAGCCAATTTTTTGGTGACAATTCAATTGAAGCTTTTTTTGCAGCTTCTTCAATATCGTCAGGAACACACAATTCCTTTCTTTTTTTCTTCATTATGCAAGACATTAAATACCAGCAAGAACTTTAAATGTGACTTTAAATAAAACGCATGAGCTGTAAACAATACTGTTTGTTGGTAACCAGATGATTCGGCGTCATCTGACACTGCCACTTGACAACAAATGCGATAACATGAAAATAGTTAACTGACAAGAGATGTCAAAATGTGTTTTTATAGAAATAATAAATTTATTTATTTTATTATGAAAACAGGACAGTTGTACAAAAAACTTTGCATGATATTTGTGTTGAAAGTAACTTTTATTTTGTTCAGGACTATGTCGCTCACAAAATAAAACCTTACTTTTAACACTCATATCATAAATAGCTATTATCTTTAGTGAATTGCAAGAAAATCATTGAGCCAAAAGTGGTGAATTGACGAAGTGGTAATGTGCTCGACTCATGATCTAAATATCATTGATTACTAAATATATTCTTGTCCCTAAAAATAGAAAGTGATTCCTTCTAAGTACCACTTATGAACTCCAATAAATTTTTTGATGTCAGAATTTATAATATTTCACCCATTTGGAGCAACTTCTTGGAATGAAATATTGAAGATAAAAGTCATGGACTTTGACGTCAAGTCAAAGTATTTATCAGAAACTCATTATGTATACATCTTTGTATAGAGTTAATTTTTTCAAATTGACTGCGTTTGTCCCTTTCTTTGGAAGATTCCTACTTTTTTTTCTATAAAGATGGAGAAGTAGAAAGCCAAAATATCTTTTTCCCAAATCATTATGCCTCTGGAAAGGTGAGAGTGAAGTGATAAAATATCATCCAAAGATAATGGCTGGTATTTGATAATGGGGAACATGTGGAACTGTGCCCAGAGAATTCATAAAAAATATATGTAAGTAACTATAACCGAACACTTCCGATGAAAGTTTACTTTCTGAATGAAAATAAGAATCAGATATCGAAGAATACCTGTGATGTGAATGAGAAAGATATTACAAGTTCAAGATAAGCATGAAAATGACATTTATAATAATGGCCCAAAATGGTCCAAGTATGAACCCAGTATCATTCTGAGTTCTCGACTGGAACAGCTTTGGAATAAAAACAAATAAAGAAAAGATGTATCATGATATCTTGAGAACTTGGACATACATTACTTGGTGCTTAACAACACTTATATACCTGTATTTGGTTGATGTCGTAATACTGGGTTTTTCTGTTTACCAGCTTCAAGAGTTGAAAGGTTACCCATCTAAGGATTCACGAGGTTTCACCTTTCAACTGGCGAGCACGAGTCGAACCCGCATTTACAATAGCGTTGATTTCATGCTACTAACCATGTTAAGATTTTTAATATGGGAACCCTTGGAATAAAAAAAGTGCATATGATTTTTTTCAAGTCCTACGAATTGTTTAAGAATGTAGAAAATAGGACTTTGAGATGTTTTGTGTGTGTACAAGAAGCTATAATCGACTATCGAAATAGTTTTTCTGTAAACTAATAACTTAGTCCTGTCATCTTAGTAAGTTCATTTCGGAATTTGAAATACCCAGCTATGAACTCGTATAAACTTGTACTTTGACATCCAAAAAGTTGTCACACAAGCTACAAGTGATAGGGTGTACGCGACTATATTGAAATGGAATATCACAAGGTAAAAAAATCGATTTTCTTCCACTTTTTTGCAAATATCTCGTTTCCTATCGGTTTTTAGCTATTTGTAGTCATTATCAATACTGTAGAGAATTGAGTTTCCTACACTTTTTGCTTGCATTTTTTTCATTCGTTGAATTGTTTTTGATATAGAGGGCGGCGAGCGCGTGATTAGAGCATCGTTATGGTCAACCGGGAGTCCCGGTCAAAGTTTATAAATTATCCTGCATCGCGTTGTATGGAGTAGAGAAGATTTTTTCTGTACCATTTTAGATAAATATTCAAAGTATTCACAAACGTATTACAGTTCAAAAATTAGTGTTGTATTTGAGGGATATTCAGACTACAGTATGAACATGAAAGCAATAGAGTAGCTGAGATGAACTGATGCAATTTCGAAAACATATGAAGTTTGTTTTACCTTTCTTAAATGATGCCCTAACCGCACGCACTCCGCCCTCTATTTCAATAATGATTCAACATTTAGAAATTTTTTTTTAATAAAAGTTGTGGAGAATTTAATTCCTTACAATATCGATACCACACACAAATAGCGAAAAACCCAGAAACGAGATATTTGCAAAACAAATGTGCAAACATCGATTTTTGTGACCCTTGACCTAGGATTTCAATAGTGGCGTACACCATACCATATGTAGGTTTCGAGACAACTTTAAAGATATCAAAATATAACTTCATACGAGTTTACAGCTAGGTATCCGAATTTCCGAAATATTTACTTAATTTTGACTAAAATGACTGGATCAAACTGCCCGGTTTGAATAGTGAGAGTAAACACATGAAAGTAACTTCTGCCTGTTTTGGTTCAGTTAAAGTTAAAAAAACTATAAATTTGTGAAATAGATAGTTAGTTTTGAGGCATTTATGTTCGTACTTATATGTTAAGAATGTTAGAAGAGATACCAAAGCCTTTTTAATCCAGGAGGTGAAAATAATAGTGAATAGGATGAATATGTCTTATTTCACCTTCCCATAATTTCCACATCATCAATGGAATTATATGTCGCAAACATTAAGGTGCTGTGTGGCATGAACAAATTGATGATTAATTTGAAATATTTCGAAATATGAAACGTAATGGACTGCTCATGATGAGCTACATTTGTGAAACAGTGTGGAAATTGTGTTTCTGTTTGGAAAGTATAAGGAAATTTAGAGATTCACACAAAGATTGATTTAATAGAAATAAGCAAGACTGGTTTGAAAGAGAACTACTAAGCTTAGCAGAACTCTTGAAGTAAGGAGATCGGTACTTGGATAAATTTGACTCATAGAGAATGATTCTTTC
>WOGP01009014.1:0-10933 GCA_015342065.1 Leptinotarsa undecemlineata | reverse complement strand
ACCCCAATTCTGGAACGGCCGCTCATCAGTGCAAGATAGTGACCATCGTCGACCTGAAGTCAATGATATTCCACAATTGAAAATCGAATTCTTTCAGAGTATTTCATTCCTCCTCCGAAGTTGAAGCGAACACACCAAGTGTCACTTCATCTAGTGGACGAGGTACCAACCAACTGCACATCCGTAATTTGTCCGATTCCTCTGAATAAGAAAGAAAAACTGTGTTGAAAGCTTGTGATTTCTTTACTCTATTACCAACATTCTTCCTTTCAAGAAATACGAAATACTCTTCGGGAAAGTTGATTCGCTCACATGCTCCTCAAGGCAGAAGGTTTGACAATTTCTGATTTCAGCTCCAAATAAGCCAAACTTACATTATATGTGATAGTTTTGTATTTTTTCACATCCATCCATTTCGAGAATAAATCATGATCGCTTTCGTATATGGACTTTGATTTTTCAGGCAATAATTGTGCTGTAGCATCAGCAGCTGCATTGGAAATATCATTATCGCTGCTGCTTTTCAGTTTATTACGATAATTGCAAACCAAAACCATGCAAACTTTCAAAAATCAAAATGTCAACAAATTAGTTGTTATTTTGCAGCTATAGTAATGATCAACTGCATTTTTCAAAACCATACCTACCAATATTATTTCATAATTTACAATGACCACAACAATATGATTCTTCACGGCCTAGTTCGGGAAATACGTTTTTTCTAGGCTAGGACGGTTTCCAAAAAAATATTTTGTGATATAAAAAATTGTCACAGCTGATAATGAATTTATGAATGCATATTATTATTTTTTCAGGATCATCTTCAATATATTTTGAAAGCCATTCACGAAAGTGGAACTAATGTTACTGGCTACACCTACTGCAACCTTTTGGATAGCTTTGAATGGAACGAAGCGTATAGGTAAGATTTTACATAGTATCTACTACCCAAAAGTAATATCACAGTGGAAAAAGACTCCCAGTGAAGCCTTGAAAATCAGTTCACTTTGCTTCAAGCCAATGCATAATTTTTTCAATTATTCAATTATCCAAACACCTGATCTTCCTCAGGTCAACTCGTAAACTATCAATAGTTTCTATAAACCAGGTGATAAGTGGCACATAGATATTCACCAATATACAATGTGTTTCAGTATGTTGGAACCACGTGCAAACATTAACGCCATGCAAGTACTGCAAGTACAGGTGTTTTTTGAGAATTTCAAAATGTATTATTAAAAAATATATATAATTTAAATTGGTTTCTTCACAAAAAAAAATCACTCCTCAAGTTGGTGTCATTATTTTCAACATGACACTTGACACATTCTGTTGGAATTTGTCATTTATTGAACGAACCACATGGCCTCAATGTGTGAAAAAAAATTATTTTTCCGTTAACCAGCTGTCGCACACCTACGAACGACAACCCTCAGAAGTCAAAACTTGTGCGAGCTAACGATTAACGAGGTCTTACCTTTCAACAGCACCCTTGGGAAATGCCCCAGTTAATGTGCTATTAGATCCCGCGAATAAAGCTGGAATTTTCGAAAAATATTTCTATTAGTTCATTGATTCAAATCAAAAGTATTTATGATATGGAGTATTTTGTTGGTTGAGCGTTCAAACAATTAATCACTATCCTTGTTATGAAAACTATTAACTATTGTGTATCTTATGTTCCAAGTTTTTAAGTTTTTTAGCCATAACCTGACGTTTCTGGTTTTTCGTCTACTACCGCGGTAAATATTTTCAAAGACAGGGTAACGGTTGAACTGCTAGAGTTGCTCCCACAGAAACTGCAATTCTGGAATGTGTCTCCGGTTTTTATATTATTATAGGTGGGCGAAGCTTGGTTTTTCTCAATTGGTTGACCTGATCTTGTTCTTGTTAAGGAAAGCCAGATTTTTTCGATGTTATTGTGTTCCCTATGTTCTATTGCATCTCTATATATTCTTGGATAGCAATTTGGATAGTATATCTAAATTCTCTCAACTCAAAAATCCAATTCACAATGCAATGGAAATCACAAAGGATTATGGCCTTTTTGGTTGTGTTTGTGAACAGACGTGAAAACGGGACACTGGGCCATATATTGTACAGGAAACCTACATACAGAGACAGATACCTGAATATCGCATTATATTTTTGTGAAATTTTCGAAACGCGCATCAAGAAACCATAAATCATATATGCTTGGCCAAGATACCAACTCGTTTAGAAATCATGAAATGATAGGGCATTTTACATAATCCACACACTATATACGAAGGGAAAACGAACGTTTCTTTCTCAAACGCTGCCCTATTTAATGTTATATTTACCGAAATATCTTCTACTCATAATAGTGTTAACTTGTTTAACGAAAGTCAGTGTCCTTCTGACACATTGAATCGCACCTTACCCCTCCCGCTCTACTAGGTTACGTTAGGGACTGGATGGTCTGTCTCGTTGAGGGATACGCCAGCTCCTGGTTATTTGCTTGGATTATTTATAGGTACAGAAAATTCAAATCTCCTGCCACGATATTCTGAGATGCAAAAGCGTGCGCTCTGATTAGCTGGGAAGCTGCGTGACAGTTTGAGGACGCTATGTGCGTACACTCTGATCGGTTCACTGCCTAGGTAGCTGGGTGACAGGACACCACGTGACAATTTGGTGCACTGTGGTTGACTGGGTTGTCTGTCTGCCTTGTATGGCGAGCTGAGATGCAACCTGACTTGTATGATGACGTCACTGTCTGCCTGAATTGGGGCAATTCCTATCTGTGAACCTGAAAGTCTTCCTGAGGAACTCAATCAGACTCAAAAACGGTGGTACAGCGAAATGAAATTAGAGCGGGCCTAACGACCCGGGAGAGAGGCCGAAAAGTAAACCTAGCCAGGCTCGTTGAAGTAAATGCTTTCCTTCTCAATGTTGGAAATGTTCCAGAGTGGATTGGGAAAATTCTTAAGAAATACGACGTGTAACTAATATTTATATCAACGGAAACTATCAGTGGAAGGCTAAGGTTAGCTAATCTGTATTTGTAGACTGGAGTGCTTACGCCTTGGCCTTGTATTACATCACGAGGTGATCTGCTATATCCAACCTCATTCCAAGCGGTAGATTGGGGTGGACATTTCTGTTCATCACCAGCCACCGCCTGATTGAGGTGAGCACTTCTCTCCAGCCCCGGGATTGGTTTTTGTTTTTGTTGTTTCGGTTTTTGTGTTTCTTTCATCCATGTGTGTTCCTTTGAGTAGCAAGGGAAGAGTGTGTCACCTCTGGCAGAGCCCCGCATCACCAGAGGTTGGCTGATTACAATGAGTTTCGTCCAATTCCCTGAAGGGATCGTTCGTAACCGCATATCACCATTTAGCATTCCTTACACCTTAGCTTGGATAGGCTGGTCCACGGTGGCATCTTCTGCAAAGTATTTTGGGAAGTTTTAGTTCCCCTCACTCTACTTATTTCTGCCACTAACCAAGAGTCCGGCGACCCCGTCCGTAAGGTCACATTGGCTTCCAGGACAGGGCCGCCAGTCCCCTGGCCGTTTCCCTACCCTCCACCTGGGGACAAGCCCGATAGGTAGCCCAACCCACGGGTAAGGTCGGTAAGGGTAAGGGGTAAGATCAGTAAGGTCAGCTTAAGGCTCCAAAGAACTTTGAGTAACACCAGGGGTATAATGGATTGGAAGTACGATGAGAAGTATAGGTTTTCGTCTCTTTGAACACAACAGAAATTGTTGCTTCGGACAAGCTGACAAATTAGCTGCTGTCGTATATTATTCACACAAATACCCGATAAAATAAAAAAAAAGAGGCGAAGAACATTGGCTGGCTACCTGTCCTCGATTGTATACAAACAAGGTCATTATTCGAATTAAGAAACACGAAACCACGCCCACCTCTGATAATATAAAATCGGAGACAAATGTCATCATTGTACTCATTTGAGAAACAACCAGAGCACTTTTTCCGTTACCTCATCACCTTCGATGATATTTACCGCAGTAGTAGATGAAACGTCAGGCATAAAACCCTGCAGACCACGGCCAAAACACCCGGATATCTTCGACTCAGTCATCTCCGACATTCTATTGTGTATCTTGTTGGCTCATACAAATTTTTTTAAATATTTCAGCCCACATTACGGCCTGTACAGCGTTGATGACGAAAAATCTAGAAGAGCCAAAGATTCAGTTGACTTTTATCAGCGAGTTGTCACGGAACATAAAATTCCTGTAGACATTCCTTCTCCTGAAGATCCAACGACTGCAGAGTCTGAAGGTACAACTTCTTCCATAACAACTACAACCACAATGATAACAACTATTGCTACTAGTACATCTGGTACTACAGATGGCCGAAAACATTCTGGATCGATGAGTGTCTCTGGAGTCTCTGGGCTTTTATTAACACTAACTATGTCAGTTTCGATATATTTGAAACTCTTTTGATAGCACTCAAACATGAGAAGAGAACTTTGAATTCCCTTTCAGTGGCGTCGAATTCAAACGAAATATATGTCACATTCGGCAAAACTGAGTATTGATGTTACGAATTGTGTTGTGATGTTACTAATATATTGTAAAAGTTTGGTATTGATTATTGAATTGTCGAAAAATGTGCTAATAGTATTTCAATATACTTTTTTATTCACATTATTGGATGACGATTATTATTATATATGCTTTATTGTCCAAAGAAAAAATCTTCTTGACAAAGTTAGTAATTGAATATAAAAAAATACATAAATGTCCTATGAATAGAAAAATATAGATTAAATATAATATAAACTTATGTGTAAAACACTGAAAAAAATACCACAAACAATGGTTGAAACATACATACACATGAAACACGCTAAGTTAGAAATGATCGATATAGAACTCAGTCAAACTGTTATAGGGTCTACTACTCAAAATTTCTTCAATCATTTTTCTGTACTGATTATTATCAATATTTATCTCTTTAGTGTAACTCGGCAGATGGTTATACATCGTCACACCATTGTAAAATAAGTACTTGACCAGAGAGTGACAAGGGATAGGTGATTTTAAATTTTTTTGCATGCTCTGACGAGTTGTATAGCCATGAGTGGTAACCTCAAATTTCACAAGATGTTTCTTAATTGAACACACTGTCTCCAGAATAAAAAGAGCTACAACCGTCCAAATTTTTTTATCTATAAACAGTTGCCTGCATGAGTCACGAGGTTTAGCTTTGCACAAGTATCGTATAGCTCTCTTCTGTAATACAAATACAGACTCCAGCAAATTAAGGCTACACACACCCCAAGAAGGTATACCGTACCTTAAGTGAGACTACCAAAACGTGATATGCTGTTTTTGCAGTATAAACTCACAGTTCTCTAGCAATAACTCTCACTGCATAACAGCCGGTGGAAATTTTACTTTCTATTTTTCTGAAGTGAGCGTCAATTTAGTAGCAGAAATTTAGTATACTCTCTGCTCTCAATGATACCGTTCACTACAAATAAATTCTGAAGTGAACATTTGGAAGTCATAATATTTGTTTTCGAAATATTAAGGGAAAATAGATTGGAATCACACCAAGACTTGAATTTTTGTATATCATGAGCTATTGTCTCATTGAGTATATCTATACTATTAATATGCCACAATATAGTGATGTCGTCAGCGAAAAGAGTGAATGTTACAGATATACTTATGTTTATCAAATCGTTAATATAACAGAAAAAATATGGGACCGAGAACCGATCCCTGTGGTACACCAGTATCTATTTCAATACTGTTTGAACATTTAATCGTTTTCACAATCTTATTATGACCATTGAGGAGATACGACTCAAACTACCGTAGTGTTATACCTCTACATTTATAGATATTCAGCTTTCGTAACAGTATTTTATGATCAACGCAGTCAAATGCTTTTGTAAGTTCACAAAATGCTGCTGCAGCTGCATCTCTATCATTTATTTTGGAATACACCTCAAACAGGAAAGAGAATATTACATCATGTGTGCTCCTCTTGTTGCTCTGGAATCCAAATTGATTTTTCCTTATAATGTTATGGCGAAGGAGAAATTAATTGAGTCTTTTCTCAACTAGTTTTTCAATTATTTTGACAGTAGTAGGAATGAGAGATATTGGTCGATAATTTGAAGGATCATCTAGAGAGTTACTTTTATATAAAGGAAGCATTTTCGGCAATTTTAGAAAAGATGGAAACCTGCCATTTCTGAATGAAAAATTGATTAGTGATACAAGAGTTCTGAGCGCTTCTATCGAAAGATTTTCAATTATTATGATAGAAATTTCATCATAGCCAGATGTTGATTTATTCCTTATGTCACCAAAAACTTCAACCATTTCATCAATATTCGTATCATCCAATTGAAGAGATTCATTGTTTGCAAGATTTTCTGAATTAATCAGTGGGTCATATGGTACCACAATATTCTGACTGAGCTTCTGTCCAATCGAACAGCAGAATTCATTTATATCGTCCACACATATTGGTATTTCAATATCTCTGCTGTTTTTGGTACTATCTCTCAAATATTATGTAACGATTATATAACTTTTTTCATGGGTC
Source organism: Leptinotarsa undecemlineata (assembly GCA_015342065.1). Lineage (NCBI taxonomy): Eukaryota > Metazoa > Arthropoda > Insecta > Coleoptera > Chrysomelidae > Leptinotarsa > Leptinotarsa undecemlineata. The sequence continues at coordinate 4,370 of WOGP01009014.1, read as the reverse complement.
ATATCGGGTTATCTCGCTGGCCATTTGGTTGTTGCTACAGACTAATTGGTCTTTAATAGTATTTTTGTCAATTAAATTTCATTTATTCTCAACCCAGTTGCTTCTACAGGACCTCCGTGAAAATCAATGTTGGACAATAGTAAGTTCACGAGGGAACCTGGTTTCGTTGATATTGAACGAATATAATCCCTTACTCTGAGTTATTTCAAATGTCCAGTCGTATCCAACCTCACACACTCAAAATACTCAAAAAGAAAAAAAAACACAGAAAAGTATCTGGTATAATGTTTAATTGCCAATATAAATTGAAGGTTGAGTTCTTCGGATAGCCAATAGTACCTCTCTCTGGGTTCTACTTTATCAGAATAAACAATATCAAACTATTGATTTTTGTTTATAGACACAGTTCCATGAAAAGTCACACAGTAGTAATATTTGTATTTATTTTATCGTGCATTTTCTTGAAGAGCCAAATAGAGCAGATGAATGATCCCATAACGTAAACTGAAATGAACGGGAGTTAAATTACACATACAACGATAATGTCAATGAAATGTCAAAAGAATAACAGTACAATTCTTTGTTTTCTTGCCAATAACAGATGAGCAAATTCATAACTTCCCATTTGTCTTTTAATTATATTCAATCGTGAATGAGCCATGAGTATTTTCGAATTGAAAATATGATTCAAAGCTTTAAACCTGACCATTGAATTGACAGTTGGTTTTAACAAAAAATAAAAATAAAAACATGGATTTGGACAATATTTTTCAGTGAAAGTTTTTGACAGTTCGGAAAGCTGAATTACTGTATTTGTGAACAAATATTTTATTATTGAAAACGCTAGTGTATTCTGGTAGAAATTTGTAACCTGGTAAAAAAAAATTTCGATATTTAATAACAAAATCATTGTGGATAGAAAGTCAAATAACGGTACCACACTGGAATGTAACCAGATTCTCGAGATTGAAGCCAGAGCTGGCTTCAGTCTCGAGTCAAGTCAAATATCCGGCATTTATTGAAATGTTCATTACTTATTTTTCATACTATTCAAAATTGTTCATATTTTTTTCAGAAATTCCTGTCATGATCTGAATTACCGGTAATGAAGTCAATAACTCTTCTCACTGCTTGTAATAATTCTACTTTGAATAATGTACACCCTCATGTAGCCAAATGCATAATAAAACTATAAAACCAAATCTGCAATGCATTTGAGATTTCCATGGGTTTATGTGAAGTGTAAAAAGTATATGCGAAGAGTAAAAAATCAAATATCGAGTTTCAAATGTCAACTGTCGAGTGTCAAATGACAGAGTCAAATGTGAAGAGTCAAGAGCCAAATGTAGAAAGTCAAGTGTCAAATGTATCCACATTCTTCTATTCATAGATTATAATATGCTACTAACAGTAATATAATGATAGTGGAACAAGTAAAATACTATTTGCATAGTCATTTGCCATAGTGCCCATGTGGTAAAACATGTTTTCTGAAGAAAGTTCATTACTCTTATCAGTATGATAGAGAATAGTCATTGCACGAATAGATTTCATAACCAGATTGACTACCTACCTAGAAATGATATGTATAACGGAACATATTTCCAGAAATCGTATCCATAATTCAGATCATCCATGAAGGAAGAACCTCCTAAATAATATAGTAAAACAAGTATAATTTCTAACCCTTCAATACATGTGTGTGGGAGGAGATACATTGGCTTTTCCTGAAACAAAAGAATGTGTATATTGAAGGTCGTTTACAAACTGTTGAACATATAGTTGAAAATGAATCATTTAGAGGTTAATTTTTGTCATTATTCCATTATTTGTTTCATAATAGAATAGATCAAGTGTCAGTACATAACCTTTTATATATAAAAAGAAAATTCGAATACGTTCCCGAATACTTTTACGTGAATCGTATGAGTGCCAGGCGAATATAGAAATGAAAGTTCCCCCCGTATACGATGCCGGTAGATGTAAGAACAAACTGTCCATATAGCAAACGACTATTAGGAATGTACGTATTGGGTTCATTTTGTGACTTTACATTCATGGATCAGTCAGATACGTTTATTCAGTACGTATATTGCAGTACATGTATTTCAGTACAAACTTGGTTCATCCAAGAGTATATGTTTTCAGTATTTTCAGAAATGGAAGACATCAGTTTCAGTTAATTCGAAAATGTTTTTCACCGAAACGTAATTTTTGACAGGCTTTATTTGATGTTTTATTACAGCAGAATTCTTCATGACTTCCACCACATAATTTTTCAAATTCATGTTTTCACTCGGCAAATCACGAGTGAACTTTCACCACATCAGTGCTAACTGTTAGTTAACGTAACAGACAGTTTACATACGTGAAATGGCGTGTGAATCAAGGTTGTTTAGAAGTCGAACCCAAAACACTACTTCAAAGTCATCTTATCTCCATTGTATAAAGTAGTTCAAGGTCATTCAAGGTCAAACACAAAACACTTTCTCAAAGTCTCCTCGACTACGTTGTGTAGGTTCAAAACTGGCTCGAGTTCATTCGAGGTTGATGACACGTTCTCGATTATATGGGTAGTGAATGAGACCCAAAACACTTCTTCAGTCATCTTGTCTGCATCGTGTCACGTGGATGAAGGTCGTTCGAAGTCAAACACGAAACACTTCCTCAAAGTCACCTTGGCTATGTTGTGCAACATCTATATAGGCCATTTTAAGGTAAAAAATGTGGTGGGGGAGGTTCTGCAATCGACTTAAACCAACTACTATACATCAACTACAAATGACAGGGGAAAGGCAGTTGACTAACTGTGCAGAGTTGCTAACCAGCACAAAATTTATTGTTTCATGACCAGTAGTTGAACTACAAAATTAAAATTTTTCAAGTTCACAACTAAATTACAACTTTTATGGAAGGGTTCATGGTTTTAAGATATACTTCACAAGTTTGAATTTGTGAAAACTCAGTTTTTTGTGCCATAAATATAAAAATGAAGTGTATCACTCTTTACATGACTCACTGTAGGATCGAGAAAATGAATCTATGTCCTAAAGTGAATATCGAAACGATAAATTTTTTAGTGAAATTCGTTTATGGTGGAAATTGGAGGTTGCTCGTACTGAGCTTCTACAGAGGAGGACATGAAATTGAGAATTTGTGGGACATTTTGAATCATTGTATTCGTGCAACGTGCCAGTATAAGGATGTCTGCAGAACACTGTATAATGTTCGCTGTTGGTAGATTCACTGGGACTCGAAAGTGCATACAGATTATAATGACAAGGACTCACATTTTCTGCTGCATAATTGTTCATGTCTAAACCATCTAGAGGAAATTCGATGGCAACATTTAACTTGCCTCTGAATCTTTCAGTTTGGGAAAATATTTCAAAATGAATGACTGAAATATGGGGAAATTTATGGATCGATATAGACTTATGCATTTTCTTCTTTCCTTGCAACTTGAACACGTCGGTTTTTCATGTCCGTCCAAAGTTTCCTCTCTTGTGAAAAAATCCAAGCACTGTGATGAAAGGATCTAAGGTTACAGATGTGTCTCCACAATGCGTGCACTTCATCGTGGATTTTAATTGACCAACGAAATTATCTACAATCTTAGAGTTATATATACTCAAATAAATCAGCCATGATTCTTGTGCTTTTTCATTGTCGCTAAATTTTTCGTTATTCCCCGTTAAGGTCGGTTTAGGTTTCTCAATAATTCTATTAACGTCATCATGTAAACCTTCTAAAAGATAACGAAGGAACTCATGGGCGTCTTGATGGGCATGACCCATGAATCGAGGTTCAAAACTCTGAATCTGACTTTTTAAGGAGACTGTGTTCACTGCTCTATCAGATGCATCTTCTGACCACAATTCCTTGATAACTTTTGCGAAAGTTTTGATAAAAGCACCCTCCGTATTAGAATTATTAGTATTGATATCTTTCATGTAGTCATTCTTTTCCAAATATTCCAGTAACCATCTCGTATTTGATAAACATTGGGTTGCACTGTTCATGAAACAGGTGTTGTCCATGGGTTTTGACTGAAAAATTTATCACTGAGTCAATTGTGGTTGTAGCTGTTGGAGATACGTTCGCCACCGTTGTTTTCATTCCAGTAATCACGGATGTAATGATTCTTCCCATTATTGGACCAACGGAATTTGAAGTTGAATTTCTTGAAATTGAATCAGAAATGCTCATGGCGGTTTTTTCAAATTTGTGAAAGAAAGAACTTATTTATTTTCCTCTGCATCTTCTGGGACCATTCGGCAATGCTCATTTTGCGTTGTTCATAGGAAATTTTGATTTTATGTGTGTTCAGGAATATTTCATCTGATTTTTGAGTAGACGGAAGAGTACCC
>WOGP01009013.1:0-10933 GCA_015342065.1 Leptinotarsa undecemlineata | reverse complement strand
TAACCGATGAGCATTTTAAATCTCATTTGATAATTGGTACAAGTAAAATTGATCCACAACTACAAAGTATTGTCGGTGGAAAATCACAATTACATAAATCTCACTAGTGTTTTTGTTTTACTGTGATTCATTTCAATTATTTGTTAGTAATTAATATGCTTAAACTTATATACTTAAGTTGAGTTTTCTTTGTCGTCATTTCTGTCGTAAGTTTTACCTTGCAAGTAAATAAAATCGAGTAATTATCATTATGTGTTTTCTTCTTCAACTTATCACGGCAATAGTAACAATAATTAGGTAATCACTGACTGTCGCGGACCAGATTGACGACAGTAAATCATTAACTGTCGTGGGCCGGATTGATGACACTGGTGGGCCGGATTTGGCTCGCGGGCCGTAGTGGAGACCCCTGATCTAGCTGAATGTAAATTTTCAATGTTATAAACACCATACACCCTGAAGTTCAAAAATCTAATGAATTTATTTTCTCAAGTCTAACCTTATAGAGGTTATATATCCAGGACTCCAGATAATAATAATAATAATACATTGGCTTTATTCATTGACATCCATTGTTTATAAAGAAGAAGTAGATACAAAAGTCAATGTAAGGGCGAAGTTCAGCCGAGGCTGTTTTACAACTCAACCTGGATGTTGGAAAAACTATAAGGTAAACAGAATATGATGATTTGATAGCTTCTTTCTTGTTAAAAGTTTTGCAAATCCTACTAATGAATCCTATCTTTCTGTTACATTTGTTTATGGTATATTCGCAATATAAGTTGAAACTAAATATATTGTCAAAAATGACTCATAAATCATTAATATAGTCGACCTTGTCCAGATTTTTCCAAGTTATATGTAGTCAAATTCACTCAAATACTGATTTTTGTAAATGAGATAGTCGAGCATTTATTCAAGTTGAGGAACAATATGTTACAGTTGCAATATTGAGTGAATCCATAAAAGTCAGATTGGACGTTTAAGCAGTTTTTCTTTGACTTCATTTTGGAAAATATCTGTCTGTCGTCAGTGTACAACAATATTTTGGAAAATTCGAAGCATTTTTTCACGTCATTTATAAAGATTAAAAATAATAAATAACCCAGGTACATTACTATTGGTCACTAACTAAAACACATTTTGAAAAATAATTTTGTTCAATCGTAATTGGATGATAAATGAACAATACCAACTCATTTGCAAATTGAAGATATGAATGTGCGAGACAAAATTCTCAGAAAAATCTGAACAAGCGGATTTATCTAACTTTACAGAAATATAGGTGAAAATATATTACAGAAAATCAATAAATTCAGTGGATGGGTACAAAATAAAAATATTGAAATAGTTACAGATGAGGTTTTGCTTGCCTATTGAACAATATTATATTTTGTTTTATTTATTATGAGATACTTACGATATTCAAATCCCCGTCGAAATTGTATTCGTTATCTTCTTCTAAAGGGAAAAGAGGAGCGTGATGATTGACTGCTGGTTCAAAAGCGGAGTGGTAATCATAACTCAATATATTCATCCAATCTAAATATCTGAAAGAAAACGTATTGGTAAGATATTGGTATGGGTATATGAATTTCCGTAGTTTTAAAATTTGTTTAACAATGCCATAAACCGAATATATGAGACTCTGATATTCGACTTATCCAGGGTGTTTATTAAACACACGGCAAAAATTTAAGGGACCATTCCTTGGACTATTCTAAAGATATTTTGTCCATTGATGATTAATGATAGGGCACTTTGTTTGGACGATACGGAGCGAAAAAAATTTCGACAATAACAATTTATTACCAAAAATTACATGTTATGTTTCCTAATCTACAAGAACTGTTGAAAATTACTACCCCCCGCTTGGATGCAAGAATCCAATCTTCTCCTCATCGACCCCCAAACTCTTTCAAAAACCCCAGGATCGTTTCCGATTGCGTTACACCCAACAAATTGAATGTCTGCAGCCGTTTGTAGTAATCGGAATGTTGTTGATAGGTACCAACGGAATTGTTAGATATTTTATTACTTGGTAGGTCCAGTGTAGTACGCTATACCTACTTTTATTTCCGTTATGTTGATAATTTCAAAATTATCAAAATTATTATTGTCGAAATTTTTTTCGCCCTGTATCTTCGAAACAAAGCCCCCTATCAAAAATCATCAAAGGACAAAATATTCTTAGAATAGTCCAAGGAACAGTTTCCTGATTTTTTTTGCCGCATATTCAATGAACACCCTGTATAAAAACACTCTTCCCCAGTATCAATCAGTCTTAATGATGAAACAGTTATTTTCAAACGGTTTTTTTGGCTTTTCCTGTTTGTTAGGGTCAGATTTAGTAATTAAAGTTTGACCCCCTTCCTGTTGACAGATTGATGTTATATTTGGTACACAAATTTAGTTTTAATGACAATTCAATTCAATGCATTCTGTATCATTGTGAATCCAAGATGACCGCAGCTCCAAAATGGTGCAGTATCATTCAATAGCAACTCCGCTATAATTGTGATTTTTTTCTCTTAATATTTATGAGATCCACAATTTAAATAAATATTTTATTTTGATGGAATTCAAAAAAGAATAGTGAAAAATTTTATCGTTCAAATTTTGTTGAAAATTTTTAAAATCTTTACATTTTTTTTTTTAATAAAATCATTTCATCAGCAGTCAAGGAACATCTGCAACAACCTAAAAAATTACAAATAAGTTGTCAAGATATCCGATGATCGATGATGTAATACAAGTTAAGGCCCTTCTATTCTCTGCCATATAAGGACCATGCTATTGATTTTTGTTCCATTTGAAACGAATGAGTATACCATATATCAAAGCCATAACCAGAAAGTGGCAGGGTGAGGACACCACTGAAAGAAATATTTTTTCTTCGAAATCAGCTTATCATAGTTGTTACAAAATCGATCCACAAAAATTATATGACGCGTAAGGTTTCAAAAATTCTCATTTGCAAACTAAGTATAGTCTCTACGAAGTCGATTCGAATGGCATAAAAACTAAACAGTTACCGAATGTCAGACAGTTTCTTTGTATGGCATGGGCTGCGTGGAATACTTTTTTTTTCAAAATCAATTTCATTTTTCATAAATCTACACAAATTTTTCTACATTAGTAGTGAGGATTAATTCCCAAAAAACAGCTAGCTGTTTATAGCACATGTTCATTAATAATTACTCACTTAGTAAGTTTTGGCACGTCGAATCCTTTATTGATATATTCTATTCCTGCTGGAACTGCCATAGTTAAAAGTAGCCGTGGCCGTCCAGTTTTCTCAAATTCTCGTTCAAATTCCTCTCTCAGCTCCTGCGTGAAAAACAAAATATTGCAATATATCTCTACCTACCATATGAAGTATCATCATTTAGATTATCAGCTAATTTATTATTATATTTTAATTGCTTAATTCCTTGCACGCATTTATTATTGACACTGCCATACTATAGGTGTGGAAAAGGAAATATTAAAGTTTAAGGTCAGCTCATAAAAGAGCACGTGTACCTAGTCGTGATTCTTGAAAAAATTCTATTATCTAACTACAGTGAATCAATGCAAAAAAGTTGTTTGGAACTGGCTGTTTATCAAATGAAAAATAGGTATGTGGTCGAGGTAAATCCTTGACTTCAAGTTCTCAAAATGAATAGGATTTTTATTCTCTCTTGATCTAACCATGAACTAGTAAGGATAACTAAGTAGGTGATGCATAGAAATGGTTCATTTCAAGTCACATTCCAATCAGATTATTCCATACTCATTTTGACGTACAAAAAATGTAAACAAACTATTGGGATGTGTTTTAAAATTCAAAAAATTGAAATCAGAATCACTGAAAGGTCACCAATGAAATCGGTCTCCCCTTTGAGAATCTAATAAAACTTAGCTTCGACAAAGGTGTGTTTCCAAATACCTATATTGAAGGTAAGCATTTCACAACCGTTATATAAAAGGAGATAAAAATATAATCTACTACTACCGATCTATATCTTTGCTATCAAATATTGCAAAAATTTTCGAAAATGTAATTAGAGCTAAACTTTTGAGCTATTCAAATAAACAATGAAAAGTTATTTCACGAATCGCATACAAGTAACAAGGAAAGACAATACTCAGAGCAGAACAAGGACAATCAAATATGGAGTTGCTCAAGGAACTGTTCTTGGGCCCGTCCTATGAACAATATTATGGATATGGATATCTCTGGACGAATAATGAGCTTTGCGGCTGATACGACTATTTTTAGGATCACAATTAGAAATATTTGAAACTGCGTGTCATGAAATGATAATTCGACTACAATCTTTGAATATCGTAATCACCTTCCTGATTTTTGTTTACTAAAGTTTCAATACCAGAGGCAAAATCTGTCAAATATTTAGGTATTTTGATCGATAGGAATTTCAGATGGGATGAACATATAGAAAAATTGAGTAATAAAATGAGAGGACAACTGTCACGATTTGAATTTCTGAAAAAATACGTGGATCAGAATCATATGATGGGTTGGGGCTAGTGACGTCTATATTGAAAATCTGAACACAATTCAAAAATGGATTCTCAGAATTATTTTTAACAAACATCCAACTTTTTCACGTGAGAAGCTATTTAATATTTACTTATATTACAAAATATCTCACAAAATACTGCCGGATGATATAATACAAAATTGTAACTATCTGACCCACAAATTAAAAAATGGATCACATCAACACCAAGATCATTCATTCATCAACTACTGTAGTATACTAATAACTGTATTTTTAGTCCCTCTGTTTTGTTTTATTCATAGTATTATTCATTTCTATTGTTAACTTCAGTTTTGTAACTCATCAAATGTGAAAACTTTTTAATACTTTTTCTTTATATGTACTTCAACTCATTTTCAATTTACTGATTGACGGCAGCGGAGGGAATAAATTAACTGAATATTATGTATCACACACAAGTGTGTTGCGAATCCCCACATCATACTTCGGTGATCATTTCTATTCATCAACAAAAAACAAACTATACTCTTTTGTTTTTTGTATATATCTGTAAAAGCAATAATTTCAGTCGGAATAAAACGTTACTTTCTCCCTATTTAACTTTCTCTAAAATCCTTATCGTTTTTTATATCCTCTCGAAAATCACTCAACCGGTGTATAAGAAATTATTTTTATTTAATGTTATTTTGTATAATGAAGCCTCATGTGCCTTACCTGTACTAAATTAGCGTAATTTTCTTTATCTCTAGGTTTTCCACCATCTCTGAATGCCGGATACTCCCAGTCTAGATCCAGGCCGTCAAAATGATTCAGTCTTAAAAACTTTATAACATTCTTCACCAATTCCTTTCTCCTCTCGGGATTCGCCACCATCGAAGAAAACCTAGAGGATCCTTCATTCCATCCTCCTATGGCAATGAGCGTTTTTAAATTCTTGTTGTATGTTTTCAACCCGGTGAACTTAGCATATCCACCTAAAAAAACCCCGTGGTGGTCAGGAATAATAGTAACAAATGTTTCATGGTACATTTCATTAGTTCGAACGTCCATTGCCTATTGTGATATAAATTGAACTTCCTGAAAGAATCAATAAAATTAAAATAATTGCTGGAAAGATAATAATTGTACTGCGCAAAAAACTGAAATTACAATGAAATAAAATACAAGCAACAATTGGAAATTGAACAAATATAACAAGATTTTAAAATTAAAAGACTTCAAGGCAAGTTACTACACGATTGTTAGTATCCACAATCGTATTTGGGGGATGACTGGACTTATTCCCCCATGCCCCCTACCGGGTTGTGTGCCCCGAACTAAAAACTTCGCCCCACAAAATACATTTTGCGAGGAAAACTTAATACACCATTCCATTCACCCTCGCTCCTCAGTCCTACTGATGGGCACTTCAGCAAGATTGACATCTGACCATCTTTGGTTGAAAGTCAGCCTTTAGGTGCTATTACTATCCAATTTGTTAAATCATTTCATCTTGACTTTCCTAACTGAATTTTTGCGAGTGTCTTTCTAATCGCGTACGAGTGTTGGTTCTCAGTGAGAACTCAGGGAGATTAATTTGAACTGATTGAGAAAGTTTTATATTTACCGGAGCCGCCTGACAGCAACCCTCGGGGATGGTCTTTGGTTCTGCTTCGTTGGCCTCCTGTATTTGTCCTTCTGGGGTTATCTGGGGTCATCCCTGTTCAATGCGTTGTGTAAGTCGTTTAGCGCTGAGTTGAAATGCGCTCGAATTCTGTCGAGCGTGTCCTCTGCGTGTTTCCTCATGTATGCGTCCACGTAGTGAATGTTCAGGTCTTGGTCTCTGAATATGTACCTATTCGGTACATATCTTGGAGCGTTTACGGCTGCTCTTATGCACGCGTTCATAAACGCAGTGATCCCAGGCAGTGCAGGCATAACGAAATATCGGCAGTATTACGGTCTTTATAATTAGTAGCTTTACTTTCAGTTCCATGTTGCTTCTACGTCCTATTATTGGTAATAGGTTTTGTCGGGCAGATCTTGCCATTCCTATTCTCTGCCGTACGTGAGACCTGAACATTAATCTTCTGTCTAGGTTGACCCCTAAGTATCTAGCTTCGTTGGTCCTCGGAATCTCTTGTCCGTTAAGGATGCCGTTTTCTTTCGGGTGTACCATCCTCCGGGTGAACAGTATTGCCTGAATCTTGTCGGGATTTATACTGATCTTCCACAAGCTGGTACATTCCTCTAATCTATCTGCCTGTTGCTGCAAGTATCAACTGGACTTATTCCTTCGAGAGCCGACTATTTTTAGTTACTTCCACCTCTCCCCTCTTCCTTCCCTCCGCTTCATCGGTTTTAGCGAGAGCTGACGGTTTGGCGGGAGTTGGCCGTTTTCCGCTCGATTATAGGTTTCCATATGTTGCGTATCTCTACGCTAGCTTGACTAAATACATTGTTGGACAACCTAAACCAGTGTTCCTCCTTGTGAATGATTTCAGCTTGAGACCATTTGATGTTATGTTGATTAGTCCAAACATGCTCTGCTATTCCTGATTTGCTGGTTTCTTGTGCTCGGCAACGCAAACTTTCAATGGCTTTTTAGTTTCACCGATGTAGGATTCTCCGCAATCGCAGAATATCCGGTAAATTCATATCATATTAGACAATGTAAGTCTGAACTAATGAAAAGTAGCAAATGAGATCACATGTTCAAATAAATTGGGTATTAAATTACTGATTAAATTTTGAAATTATTGTACTTACCCTTTTCTATATCTTGGTACTTGTCGAATGGCTTGAGCGTGTTATCTTTGGTGAAGCCCCCAAAGGCGTATACAAGATGTGTACACAAATAGGGGTTGATGTTTTGCGGACTAAATTTCGCAGCGCCAGGTCTGTATACTGACCAATTCGTGTAGTAGCAGACCACGCGCATCTCCTTCGAGTCTGGAAAAGTAAAATTTGTATCTGAGTGAGGAAGCTTGAAATACATTTTCTGTTTAAATTCTTTGAGTACTTTGTGATAGTCTTATTGTTGTGCGTTCAGTTACTTGTAAAGAAAGGAGTGTAGACTCTGTAAGGGGTAAAGTAACGGATTTATCTATTTACGTATTCGGTGAAACGCGAAATGACTGTATGTGACATGATGTTAATCGTAATGATTTTTTTTATATTTAGTAAATAACGGAAGTTTATAACATCCTAGCTATAAATCATGTTTATTTTCATTACTATTAACATGTCATTGTGATCATCTATTCATTGGTAACATGTGACCATTTTTTTTCTCCTTTATAAAATATTTTCTTCTCCATGTCAGTATTTTATACTTTATTGTATCAACTATTGTTATGTTGTTCTTCTTTCATTGTAGAATTTTTAAATAATGGTTATACCGTTCCAATATCTGAGGGTGATAATAAATTGTGGAGACGGCTTTGGGTGTTTATGCTTCGCAAATCTACTGCACTCCACTTTGAGACATAATGGACTTCTATCACAGATATTGTAGCTGATTGAGTGGTCCCGCATTTTTGAAATCTTTAAAATAATTCTGGCAATAAGAACCACAATACCTAAGTTGCAATGTTGAATAAAAATACCTGTTACCTCACAAGAGGTAACAGCAGTGAAGAAACCCTCTCTGTGGCAAGTATCAGCACAAAATTTGACAGATCTCGTCATCGGAACTATCGGGAAAGAACAAAGTTGCTGCAACAAATATGCTTGCCATTCCAATCTTAATCTACTCGTTTGGAGTAATGAAGTGGACCCAAGAGGAGCTGTATCAACTCGACGTAAAGACTCGAAAAATGACGAATCTATGTAGGAGTTTGCATCCAAAATCGTTCGTTCCTCGGTTGACTTTTGAGTTTGGAGTGTCTACATGACAGAATGGTACTGGATACAGCCTGTAAAGTCGTCAGGAGTTCGGATTCCCATCTCTGCATGGTCCGTGACCATGAGAGAGCAGGCATTGGAGCACTTCTCTTTAGGGCAGCTGCCCTAGCAGCTGATAAACTCGGTATAGTTTTCGACACTGAACGAGGTAACCACAACTCCGTCACCGAGTTCGAACCCGTTCAGCAAAAAGCTCAGATAAAAGCCGCAGAGATCACATCATCACCTCACTTCTGCGGAAACACAAGGATAAGCCAATGAATGGGGTCTTCTTCAATAACATTAGAGGCTTTGGCTTATCAAAGCGCCTGTCAATCGCTTTTCTCAGGTCGAGTGGGATGAAGTCGGAAACTGAGGAATTCATCATGGCTTGCCAGGATGGTGTCTCCAACATCTTACTCTACCGCAGTCGCGTGATAGGTATAGAGGTTCCTGACATAAGGTGCAGGGCCTGCCGCGAGGCGCCCGATACCCAATGCACTTGCTATCAGCATGTCCAGCATATGCGGTCTCGGCCTATATCCATCGACATAACGCGGAGGTAAGAGTGCTATATTACCATCTACGGCACTCTTACGTTATTAACAAGACACAGGTGTTGCCCTACGCTCCGGGGGATATTGAATCCGTTGTGGTGAACGAGAGGTGCCAAATTTATTGGGACTATTCGTTCCCCACCCTCAGGCTCACACAAGCTAATAAGCCTGATGTAGTCCTTCTCGACCACCAGACCAAAACGATATTTGTCGTGGAGTTTTCGGCTCCCGACGAGACGAATATCGTCAGAAAAGAGGAGGAAAAACGGATACAAATATCGAGATTTTCTCTTCGAACTCCGCAGACTTTATCCAGATCACTTTGTCAAAATAGTTGTTCTGATCATTGGATTCCTTGGTGGAATGATATCCTCTCTACTCTCGAATCTTAAAATCATACCGGCTTGCCGCACTAAGGCAGAAATCTTAGCAGATGCAGAAGGCTGTTATTCTTGGCTCACTCCGCTTGCTCAGGGCGGGTACTGGTGTCCGAAAAAAAGGTGCCGGTTCCGAAAGGTTAAACTATAAATGCCATTCGCTTCTTGAGAGCGTATTCCCCAAAGTTATCACCATAGATTAGTCATAGAAATTGCTTGTACTCATTTATGATTTAATTGTTATTTTGTTGGATGGCAAATAATTTTTGTTGCATAATGTATGACGTGTTCAATAAAAGTTGAATTTTTGAACGAAAACTTGTAGTTTTAGTTCAATTTTATAACATAATTACAATGATTAATCCCCGCGGGATATCGGGGGGACCCAGCTACCGCCGACATCTTCAACGGTAGCTGGCAGCAACGCATTGCGATCTTCACCAACTAGGAGTTTTATAGTTGCTGAGTTTGCTGTGTTTACTCGAATAATGTGAAGAAAAAATTTCCTCCACTAAGGTGGTTCCGATATAAAAAAGAAAAACATGTGGAAAACGCCAAGGAAATTTATTCAATCGCTTCTGTTGTATTGCAAATATAGTTGTCGAAATAATCTTACTATTTTTACTTCTAAAATTCAAAATATCCAGAAACAACGAACTTCTAAAAATCTGAATTTATGACTCTCGATGAGAAATGGTTCTCGAGAAAATGATAAAATGGAAAAACACATTCTCAAGTAATTGAAGCGATATCTATAAAATAATCAATCTTATTTGACAGTTCCCTGTTATCTTATAGACGATAATTATCACACCTGGTGATCAAAGTACTGTTCTGCGCAGTTGAGGTTTATTGGTTTCAAAGTCTTTATGATAAAATACTTGAAATCTCCTTAGCAGATCGAATTTATATTGGTGTCCTTATACAAATCTGCTTAGTTTGGATGATATATCTCGAATAAAGGGTTGTAATTTATTTAACATCCCAACTGTGTTCTGTCGAAAAATGTTTATCTTGAATTTCTCATGAACCTACAAGAAAGGGTTTTCTTTGCGAGATGTACACCAATATTTTTATATCACTCAATTCCCTCTCTAACCATCCACTACAGGACTACTCTGGTTTCATGGGACTTACTTGTTCATAATTCACAATTTATCTCAATAATTACTCTCAACTACCTACACGTTAGGTTAGGTATATTTCGAGATTTTATTTCGAAATTGCAGTCCATCCAAGAGTCATCACATTACAAATCTTGAACTTGCAATACGACCTATGGAAATCTAATGTAGATTACTGATTCATGTTATACAGCATCCCGTATGGTTTTATGAAGTTTTTCTCTTGAGGGAAAGTGAAGCATGTCGCATCAAATGAAAAAAAAAACATAATAAACATTGCAAAATGAAGAGCGTTAATTATGATTTTTTAAATTGATTTTACTATATTTCTCTTCAAAATATAGTTATCTAAAAACCCCGCATTCTTATGATATACTCGATATTTTTCTATATACCACATGATATGTAATGTGAAATACATTTTGACGCATTTTTTCAGCAGAAAGTTTCGATTTTATCTATTATAATATGATCTATTCAACATTTTTGAATTGGAAAATAAT
>WOGP01009012.1:0-10934 GCA_015342065.1 Leptinotarsa undecemlineata | reverse complement strand
GACGAGTTCAGCTAATTAAAAAATAGTCTTCAACCACTAAAAACACAAGTTCATAAGAAAAACAATATATATATCTAAATCTTTCGGCAAGTGAAAACCCGATAATTACTGAACTGCCAAAATTGCAAAATGTTTCTAAAAAACAGTACTCTATTTTTCAACATACAGATTGACTGATTCTCAAAAGAAAATCAACTATGGATAGAGAATCAAAAGTCTTTTACAATCACCACCATTTTCGTCTCGATAAAATTTGGGAAAAAATATAATGATAATTATAATAAATTATTTTATTGAAAGATGACACAGTACAAGATATACTAACCGAATAGCAGAATTCAACATCTGCACATGAACGTGAATAAACCAAGACAGATACTGCTCTTTCATCCAACCACGATGTTTCGTTTTTTCCAACTCTCATAATTGTAAAATTCACAGTCGATAATTAGGTATGATACCTTTATCGATATCCTTATGCAAATATACGAGTTTCTATTAAATTCTGAATTCATAGAAATGGACTGAAGCTTTACTTAACTGACTTTTGATTTCAGGACCCCAATTACAATACCCCTTCGACTCAAAAGCCAATGCAAGTGTTCAACCATTATCAAGTGACGGGCAGATTATCAACCCCGAATTCGTTCTTGAACAGATACCGATACCAATCAATCAAACCCCTCAGCTCGATAATATAAGAGATCAGAGAGAAATTGAAATCGAAGTGAACTATGAGCCACCTTCTGATGCCCAGGCTGAAGTGAAGATCAAGAAAAATGATATCGAGAAGGAAGTGACGAAAAATGAAACACTAGAAGTTTCAAACGTTGAAATCAACAAAACACTTTCATAACCATACTCGTTAGATTGTATGAAAGTATTGATCTTACTTGTATTTAGTTCTCTTTGTGAAGTATTGTATAATTTAAAAAGATAATTTGTGACAATAAATATTAGGTCTGCACCATGATGTTCAATATTTCCCAACATCGCCAGACAACAATCAATTGTAATAATTTTTTATAAAATTTGAAAATATATTCCAATATGAAGTGATATGAATTATGAAATTATGAAACAACAACAAACAATGATTGGGGGGTGGTCTGGGGCGACTTAATTGATATCAATGGCGCATTTGCTTGTTTAGCTGCAGGAAAACTCGGAAAAACCTGCAGCACTTCATCTGAAAAATCATGATCTGATAATGTATAGATACTTTATTGTCCAAAAAAAAGACTTTTCTTTCATAGAATGAAATGTAGAGTGTCTCCAGAGGCTTCAATAAATCCAAGATATCGCTAGAATATTATCGTCAAACTTAAAACAGTCCGTTTTGTCTTTAACCAATGCGTAATAATGACCAGATTCAACGCCAGAACCACAGTGAACAATGACTGCATTAGGTTGAGTTATGTCCAAACTGAGTGGGTATATTGAACCCTACACCGCAACCTGCAAGGGTTTATTGTGGCACACACCTATTCACACTCGACCAAGTAAACCCAGCTTCTTAACAAAACCGATTAGGTTGTATGGTGAGTGGTCTTTGAGGTCAGTTGGTAAGAGTACGGCTCTGCCGAACTCAAAAAACCTGATTCGGTCCTCAGCGGGGCAGGCACAAACTATATACTCTGCTGTATCGTTAATGAGGTAGTCGGATAGCCAATGTGTAAGATCCTTACCTTGAAACCCGCAACAACCTTTCTATATTAGGGTTTTTGCACTTCAGCTATACCTGACGATACCTTAGATTCAACCGTGCAGGGATTTTTCACCTCTAGTTTTGGCCTATCATCATTTGAGAGTAAACGTTTGCTAACCTGGTGGGTTTGTTCCTCCACCTGAGACAGATTCTGCATACGCCGCTCAAGAATTGGTGAAAGGCGGTTTCATAAGGTACATCGCAAATTTACAGGGAGGTCAGTTCGAGTCGTAAGCTTGATATCCAGCTCCTCTATAGACTCAGCGTCAGGAGGAATTTTTGAGTTTACTCTGTTCATAAAAGTCCCACGAGTAGCTAGGGAAAAAAGGTCAATCACGACAGAGCCCCGCAATACAGTGACAAGGCGATGCTACGACGAGAGGGCGCCCGGTATCTCGAAGGTTCCATAGAAACAGCTGATAGGCTCAGTGTCATTCATCCTCTCAGCACAGATACACATACCTTAGGATTATGTCATACACCAGTGATTATGTCATTCCCGTATCTAGCGGGGCTACGTGGAAGCAAGCATCCGATGGCCGGCTTGCTCAACCCCCACATACCAAGCCGAAGCACTCGCCAACAACAGCATTCACAGTAGGTCAGGCAGTGGAAGATGAACAAAGACAGCCAACCCGCCAATGACTGCACTGATATTATAATAGTGGTCTGCTAGATTTCGAAACTTCATGAGAGTTTGGTGGTTCCGTCGGAGTCATCATTATGAGATTGACTGGTGCCACAGCTATACTTATTGTCTTATAATAGTCAGTTAGTTTGGCGCATATTTGGTAACACAGTTGATAATCATCCGTTAAAAGTTATTTTCAGATGATTTAACAATAAGCTTTGCACAGACTGGTTATCAGTTATATTAGGAAACACTAGTTGGGGTTTCACATACCCCTTGAACATGTACTACACACTAAATACGTTTTTTAGCAAAAGGTCTACAAACACAAGACGAGATAGACTCTACGAAATCAATTAATCCAAAATCAATCTTTGGTCTTTGAATTTTCCCAAAGGAAGAATTTTGTAACGTTGAAAGTTTTAAGATTCATGCAAACATCGATGGTTGTTATGTTAACTTTATGAAAAAGCTATATCGCAGAATTCAAAACAAAGTATATTGAATTCTATGATACTGAGTAATTGCTTCTAATATACCAATAGTACATACAGTTAACAAAATCACTAATATACAAATTAGAATGAAAAATGTAAAAAGTATTAGGTTAGGTAAATCATACTGATTTCGGCTTTTCATTTTTGTGAAATAAGTAATCAAATTTATTTTCTATCGGTTATGATTTCTTTCAATACAGAAAAATCATGAGGAATTTCAATGCTAAGAATTTTTTACGAAGATTTATGATTCAATGCACTAAACCTCTTCAACCGACCAAAGAAAATAAATCAGTACTCGAGACAAGTACTGTCAACATTTTATCACAACTATACATGAACTGTTGTGGGAAGTGGATAAGAGTAAGCCAAGGTGATAATGATTCACATACCATTTTAATAGGCCACCAAAGATGCTTCCTATGAGCGAAAAATAGCCCTTTATACTCAAATATCGCCGTAAAATATTTTCCGAATGCAAAGTTTCAAAAACTTTCGACTATATTTAAGTCCGTTATAAAAATGTCTATGGGTTTATCCCACATAAACTTGGGAACTGTTGTGTTCGAAGTTTGAGCTATTGTATATTACAATTGTTTATGTAATTTTGCTTCTTCTGAGTAGAAATCCATTAGGAAAATGATGGTTTTCGAATACTGCATGGTACCGTCCTGTTAAAGCCCCTCAATATGTATGCCAAAATAGGCATTAATGGAAGGGATGAATGAATATGAAAGAAAGCAATACGACATGATCCCAAAGGGACAGAAACCTCTTTGCTCATTTGTGAAAAGCATTTGAATGTACGTAGATCTACAAAACTTTCATCAGTACTTGCAGAGGGTAGACTATGATTGTGTAAGACTGATTTTCTTCTTTTTCTGCTGAACACAATATCGTGGAGAAATCTTCATTCATTCATATAAAAAAATAAATATTTAGAAATTAAATCTCGAACTATTCAACTCTCCCGACTACCTACACTGCAGGTTCTGGTAAATGCCGGCCGAAAAACAACAACTTTCCCGGCTAATACCACACTGGATATTGGATTATATCCGACAGACAATTATGTAAGATCCCTCACAGAGGTTAGTCTCGCAGGTGTTTATTGTTCATCCAGCATCAAAACCATGCTGAAACAATTCGAGTAGAGTACCTACAGACATATTTGGAGGTATTGCTTTTTATTAGTACAGGAAACATCCGACCCAAATAGCAAAATGCCTGGGACTCGGATAATTTCAACTTAGCCCGACTGCATGTATGAAAACTTCTTCTGAAAGAAATATTGTTAATTAGTAACAGCTCCATCTCATGAATAAAAGTCCAAGCGGGAAAAAACATCCCATGTGACATTTCTCTGATAGAAATCGAAATAAATTTGAATACTGTATCATATAAAAAATGAATATTCCGAAATTCAATCTCTGAATATTCATCTCTCCCAACTACCTATGTTGTAGGTTCTGGTAAAACCTGCTGAAAAACAACTATTTTTCTGGCTAATACCACGCTGGATATTGCATTATATTTGACATACATTGACACAAAATACCTAAAAAAGGTTAGTATCGCAGAACCTACGGTGTAGGTAGTTGGGAGAGTTAAATATTATGAGATTTTTTTTAATAGAGTTATTTTCTTATCTGTATCTCTTCTAATACTGTATTCAAACTTTTCATTCAGCTGGTATATTTATAATCACCTAGTTGTTGCCCGTGGCTTCGCCCACATATACTTTGGTTTGTCACATTAATTTTTGTGATGAACCATTCCAAAATAGTTACAAATTTTTTTTATCAACCTACAACTTCAGATTTCCAACTAGAACACAGACGAAATTCAATACTACTTTTGAAGCCCTATTTTTCCCCTTGGGGGTGAACATTTTTGATTTCTTTCGTTGATGCTTATTTACGTTATACAAAGAACCTACCTGCTATTTCAAGATTATATATTCAGTAGCTTCGGTTGCACAATTGCACATTTAATGTACGTGGTCTCCTAAGTTTGAACACTTTATTTTTCATCAGTCCACGTATTATATTGTGAAGAGTTGCTTTCAGTTCTCTCATTCAATGCCATAACGAATCTTTGAGTAAAAACCGAATAGGTACAAGAGGTTTTCGTATTAAACAATTTTCATATCGAGGTAGTTGTTTCGAAAGTCCTTTTTCTTTGGTGTGATACAATGTTCATGTGGAAGTAATTGTTTCGGAATGCTTTTTCTCCAGTTTGTACCTGAAATTATTTTTCTATGCATAATCTACACATCTTTGTGAATGATTTATTTAAAAATAAATTGCTTTCTCTTTTCTTTCAGAAGTTTTCCACAGTTATTAAAATATTTTTTTAAATATTGTTGCTCTCCATCCCAAGTGTAAATATTACATTTCTCTTAGAGAATTAAATTGTTCTTATTGTTGTATTCCAATCAAAACTCAATAACTATGTGTCCTACAAAAATACAACCGTGTTGGGAACGGAAGTGTATTTATGTAAGTTGTGGATATTGTAATCATATTGAAAGAAAAAGATATCAAAATCATCACAGTCATCTTTAATCAGCTATAAATTCATTACTGTATGTGTATAAATCATCAGAAATATTTTCCAGAAATCACTTCTTCAGTTTCAGCTGTCTCTCGATATCACTTATATATTGTTCGGGGAGGTTATGTTCCCTGTAAAAAGAAAGTGTCGTGAAACACAAAACAAAAGTCATGAATTCAGGGCCGGTACTCTGCCCTTCTGTTGAAAAGTTAATTAGCAAAATGATCTACTTTGTGAAATTGATTATGTTACATTGAACTGTTTTATGGGTATATTAATGACCTTTGTTTGAAGGTGGTTGACAAAGTTTCGTGGTGTATTTCATCAGTTCGTACTTCCATTGTCTAATATAATATAAATTGATTTGTAATCCCTGAAAAAAAAATAAATAAAAAGTTCAACCGAAAATTTCAATTTTATTAAAAAAAACTGAAATTACAAAGAAATAATATACAAGCAACTACCAAAAAAATAAAAAATTGAAATAATAATAAAAGCCGAAAATTAAAAAAATTAAAAACGTTATTAACAAAAATAAAAACAAAAATTATTTAAATATTCCCAATCAATTTACGTCCCGATGTTTCGATTGTTAGTATCCACAATCGTCTTCGGGTGTTAATAATATTTTTTAATTTTTCATTTTCAGCTGTTATTAATATTTAATTTTTTCAGTTTTTTGGTTGCTTGTATGTTATTTCTTTGTTATTTCAGTATTTGTTCAATAAAATTGATATTTTTGGTTATTCTTTTTAATTTTTTTCAGGGATTACATATCAGTTTATATTATATTAGACAATGGAAGTCCGAACTAATGAAATACATATTAATAACCTTTTCGAAGACGATCACTAAGAGATAAAATAGATTCCATAGAAATTCACAGAACAATAAGTAATCGATCTGAGCAGAATTCAATATATTCGATTGTCAATCTGTCAATCAAATAATAAGTTATCGAATCGAATTGAAAGACAATTTAATTTAAACAGAACATAAAGTACCGGCTCCCAAGTAACAAATGAACAATAATGCTCATCACTATAGAAGTGCAAAAACATATAAAATTACTTCAATTTCTCCATTTTCAGTTTCAGATAATCTTCCACATTACGGTCTTTGACCTCAAACTCTAGCCTTTGGGCTTTTCCATCTTCGAACTTCTCCTGTTGCCAGTTGATCCTTTCTCTTTCTTTTTCGTTTATTTGTTTCAGCAATTCTTTTCTGTGTTGAGCGATCTGCTCCTTTTTCTTTTTCTGTTCCTCCAAATCTTTTTCAAAAAGTTCTCTTTGCACCTTAGCGACCTGCAGGAATAATGGAAAATACAATAACGATTATTAACACACTGAATTTAATTATTTCAAAATGCATGTATGGGACTGGCTAATAAAAAACTGAATAATTTGACACACTTCCCTTTATTGATTAGAAATTCAAAATTAAGACCATTAAAAATGGAGTGAGATATCTCATGAAAATTTGGTCATCCTGCTCTGAAAGTCGTAATTGAAAAACATGGGTACAATATGTTTTTTTTTTTTAAGGTGAAGTTAGAATTATGAAATACACATTTCTTTCAAATGATTCAATATATTGTCTAGATTGAGACCAAAAAATTCACATTGTTATGAAATATATACGAAAAATATACGAAAATGTACGAAATATATGTGAAAAATGTGTGGTATTACTTTGAAACTATAACAATATTCAATTAATCTTTGGAAATATCAATGATTCTCTCACAAAAACACTAATAAGATATTTCTTTTGAAATTCACTAACAAAAACAACTACTCAACATTCAACATGTCGAATCTGATTTGAAGAAAAATGAAGAAGTTTTTTGAGATCTCCGGTACTAACAAATTGAAGTTCAACATTAACATTGTCCCACATGACTTTTTATCTAATATTTATATTGAAATGAAATTTTCTCAGTTTGAAAACTTTTTAATTTTTTTCAGAAAACTACCAAACTTCTTGTTTCGAAAAACTGATTCGAGTAATTGAAATCATTGAAAATGAAATTTGAAATGGGGAAATTATTTCAAATTCGAATTCGAAGTATTTCTCTGTGTAATGAAGTGTAATTTCTCGAAGAGAACCTACCGGTACTGATGAAGGAAGAAAACTAATGAAAGTTGTGGAAAGTGTAGAAGGAATGAAATGATGCTTCAAAATGCTTTGCAATTATTCCTACCTTCACAAAGTCTTCTTCATCTCTTGCAAGGGATACAGCTTGGGCTTTTCTAATATCTTCGATTTGTTTAGCTCGAGCCGCCCTCAGGTCCGAAATTATTTCCAACTTCTTCTTTGCAGCGACCTTCTCATTTTCTCTCCATTCTCGTTCTTTCTATAAAACAAGACATTAATTCATAGGCTAATAATCCCCATTTGAATATTATCCATGCTTTAGAAGTAGAAGTCAAAGTATAAACCAACAATATTTATTACGAAAACAGGCACTTTACCTAAACACCAGAACTGCAATAACCTAATCGACGCGGTTTTCACCTACTAAGGTGGTATTTTCAGGAGATGACAGAAAGTAATT
This sequence comes from Leptinotarsa undecemlineata, assembly GCA_015342065.1. Lineage (NCBI taxonomy): Eukaryota > Metazoa > Arthropoda > Insecta > Coleoptera > Chrysomelidae > Leptinotarsa > Leptinotarsa undecemlineata. The sequence goes on along the minus strand of WOGP01009012.1, from coordinate 2,985 downwards.
CCCGACTCTATTTCCAGACTTTTAAAAACATCTGAAGATTCAGTGTGCTACACCGACCTCAACACTTTCGGACTGTTTCTATTTATTCTATTATTGAGCTACACTAGATTCTGCGTGTTCTTTCAATCGAATTTTGAAGGCTTGCCCCACCTGACCGACATATTTTTTGTCACAGAACTCTGACTCATCTCAGATATCCCCGATTTTTCAGTTCCAAATACGTTGTCTTTGTGCTAACCTAACATTTGTTGAAGTGAACAAGAACTTCTTTAGGCTTCATTCACTATTGAAAAATGGTATTTTATTTATTATTTTATTTTGGTTTATACGGAAAGACGAAAAACTTTCAATCTATGTCCTCTGAAAAAGAAGTATAAATATTGACCGGTGTTGAAGTAAAAAATTTGTATTTGTCGTGTCCCGATACGACAGCTTGGTTGGTGAAACGGCGTCGAGTGAAGTATTGCAGTTCTGGTTTATGGAAAAAGGGCTTGTTTCAGATTCATTCTGTGTCAGAAAATCCAGTTTTATCTTTTACCGGTTTTAAATAAATTTCATGAACTCCATAAGTATTTTCTGTTATTTTTTTCGGTAATTCAGCTAAGAAAGCATTGTAATTTCTGTTGATGTAAATGTGCTTTCCGAAATTCATTTAACAAATATTGATCGTCAAAGAATAACATGGGTGCTTTGATCTGATTGCTAAATCAAAGTTCAATTGAATTAGACTGAATAAAACAAAAAAATAGAAAATGCATCTTTCAGAGCAAGATATCAACGTACGAAAAAACAAAAATTTTGAAAATGGAAACCCTTGGGCAAACTATATGATATTTGAATTCAAAGAGGTATATTTTAGGAATATGAAAATCTTTGTTTAAAGATGGCGAAGTGAAAAGTCAATATCTTATTCCCAAGAATAATCTTCACTTCATAATGTAATTTTCATAAATGACGAAATATCCTTTTGAACTGGATGTATAGATAATATCGAAAATATTTGCGAAAATCGAACTCCATTCAAATTTTTCTTCTGATTGAAGATGAAAACTTTATGATTGTCATCAATGCCAGTTACAATTGTGAATCCTTAGAATTATGTCAACCTCTGAACAATATGAATTGACTTTCGATATTAAACTTACAAAAAATTTACAAAACACTTTAGTGACCTTTCATCTTGGACAAAATTCTGATGAATATTTTTTTGTTTCGAAGTGTCATGAACTCGTTATATTAATCAATATTTCAGTCGCAGGAAAATTTGGTTTTTTGACTGAATTTCCAATGGGTTAAGTTAGATTAGGTCATTTATTTTGGCCTATTTATACTCGAACAAATGAAATCGAAGCCGATTAGTTTGTAAGGCGAGTAGTCTTTCAGGTTCAGATAGTTAGAGTGCAGCTCTGATTTGGGGCACGCACTAAGTATGTACTCTGCTGTTTCATCATTTTTCAAACAGAGGCGACACACACTATCTTTCGACAGTCCAAGTCTCTGCATATGTTGAATCAAAGTGACCTGTGAGAAGTACTATTAGACATGGTAGTTCATCCCTACTCTAGTTCAACAATAGTTTGCTGTCAAGCTTCGAATGGTGGAATAACGCCTAGGAGTGGGTCAATCCTGAAATATTCTGTCGAAATTCCATGAACCTTCTTGCCATTCAGGTTCTCAATGTTCGTTTGGCAAAGCCTAAAGCGATGCCAATGACAGGTTCTAATCCGATGAAGCTGCTTGCCAGTATGGCCAGGAATTCAGATCAGAGAAAATCTGTTGAGTCTTTCTATCGAGTCACTTCACCATCAATTTAGGCGTTGCTCGGTAGGAGCCAAGGGCTTCCAACGCTGCTTGACCATCCGAGGATTTTTCTATTGACTTGTATATGAGGTTGGATTCTTCCAACCTAGGTAGGTGATATCTCTGTTCTGGGTCTGCAATAATAGGTACTCAGTGGGAATTAAATGATACAATTAGGAAAAAATCATGAACTTCACTTTCTCACCTCTTCTTGCGATCTCAAAGCATTCAATTCATCCATTATGGCCTGATAATCTCGACTTTTTTCTTGTTGAGCTCTCAATCTCGCGATTTCTTTCTCTTTCGTTGCTCTTGATATAATCATTTCCTTTTCACGGGCCTCTTCTCTTTCTGCTTTTTGCCTCATAAATTCTTGGATCTAGAATATGAAAAGATATTACCTTATACATCAATATGATGTGGAAAGATTCTATGGTTTTTTCATAAAACAGTATGAAAATATTGGATAATGTTATTCTTTTTTGAGAAATTACTAATATATCTGAAATAGAGAAATAGAGAATTAGGAAGAGAGAAAATAGAGAAAATGATTTCAGAAAACACTCTTTTCGTTTGAAGGAAATTTTTCAGAAAAATTTTTATTCAAGAAAATTTATTGTGGCACTTGGCGTAATGAACTAAATACTCTTATTCTTCTCATCACAGACATCTGATCGACTGTGATCGACTGTTCTGTTCTAAGAAGAACTTTTCCTATGAAGGACCTAGCTAGGGTTACTTTGGCATTTCTCAGTAAAAGTTTCAGGTTCATAGATACGTCGTGCTTTCTCACCCAAGGTTTATATACTTCTTTATTTTGTTGTGGCTATTAGAGTTTTTCTTCAGATATCTGTCTGTGTACACTCGGCAGACCAAAGCCACAAAAAACCCGAAAAATAGCTTCGACACAATAAAAGAGTGTTCTTGTAATACCAAATATTCTTTTGATAGCATCAGTCAGAAAAGTTTGCCATTAATTTCATTTATATGATTTTGACAATATACATCGCTGTCTATCATCCTATCATTAGAGTCAGACACCTACTTTCATTTATGTATTTTTCTAAAATAGAATCAAAAGTATCTTCTGTATAATTCAGTGTTCATATAGAAGTATTTGTTTCGAAAGAATTTTTTTCTTTCGTGTAATTCAATGTTTATATGGAAGTAGCTGTTTCAGGAGGA
>WOGP01009011.1:0-10934 GCA_015342065.1 Leptinotarsa undecemlineata | reverse complement strand
GTCTCTTTTTAACACACAGTCAAGCTTCATGTTAGAAAAACACTCTCGTACGTCAAGTATTCAACAGATTTTGTGGAAAAAGTCAAGAATATAACCTTGAAGCCAAGTGATATTATGTTCAGTTTCGACGTTGTGTCCTTGTTCACCAATGTCCCACTGGATCATTCTTTGAGAGAGATAGTGATAGTGTTTCCTAGTGATATTGCCGGACTCTTCAAGGCCTGCCTCATTGATTGTTTTGGGTCTCTTTTCAACACACAGTTAAGTATCATGTTGGAAAAACAACCACGAACATCAAGTATTCAACAGATTTTGTGGAGAAAATCATGAATATAACCTTGAAGCCAAGTGATATTATGTTCAGTTTCGACGTTGTGTCCTTGTTCACCAATGTCCTATAAGAAATCAGACGGCGTAGCGATGGGAAGTCCACTCAGCCCAGTAATTGCCAACTTCCTCATTAAGAAATTTGAAAACCCGAATGAAGCCTTAACCAATTCATCAAAGAATATTCCATTCTATCATTTTTGAGAGACTCCTGGATTGAATAATATAAAAAAAATTATAGAAAATATCTTCAAATACTCTATTTCATATCCTGCATTGTCACTTTTGTCGATTTCATTCTCCTACCTATTTCAGAGGGATATAAAAACTGAGATTCAACCTGAGTGTAGACTCTAATAGTGGATAAACAGTATAATAACAGAACTGAAAACAACTTGTCGTATTTACAAGCAATGTTTAGTGACAATCCACCTCCCGTTGTGAAATTAATTACACATTTTGGATAATTATTACCCAAATAACGTAATAAACTTTCCGATACTGTAAGACAAGTTAGTTAAACTGTTCATTGCCTCACTGATGAGAATGCAGTTATTGTACCTCATCTTTAATTACTCAGCTGGCCGTCTATAAATTTAACTTTTTTACTGAATCTTCCTTATGATCTATGGAGTGTCAGTTATTGTGAACAAATGGGAAATGCGTCTGTTCTGCGTCCTCTTTGGAAACTACTCTTTTTGCTGAAGGGCTTAGATGATGGTAGTCGTTCTGCCTGGTTTAGCTGGATGATTTATGTACTGAAAAGTGGGATTGTAACTACTTATGAATGACTGTGTATGAGCACCTGCGGTTTTAGGGCTTACATTAATGTGTTAGAGTTGTTTCTTTGTAAATTATTTTGTTTCATTTGTCATTGATTGATTCATTTGAGAAATTATGTGGCGAATAATACGTTATTCAATTGCATTGAGAAATAAGTTTTTTTAGGTACTTTTCCATTTATTATTCTAGCATCATATCCAGTGACAAGATACATTCTCTTCTGGAATTTTATAAAAGAAATATTAATACCTACATGATTGAAATTTTCATCTATTATCTCAATATATTTGAGAAGACTACCTGAATGATAAGAAAAGGAATAATATAATTGAGAACCGAAAGTTCAATTTCACAATATGTCAATGAAATCAATCGAATTTTTGTGAGCTGATATGAAATAAAAACTCACAGAAATTGCAGAAAGCACAAAAATACATCATCAATACATAAATTATTCACTTTAAACAAGTGTTGTTGTTATTGCTGTTTTCTGTAGTACATCAAAAGTTTTAATAAATAATAGAATGAAATATCTCACTCATCCACCTAGATATAGAAACGGCAAACTTTTTCTGTCACTGTCACTAAGTTACTTCATAAATTAACATTTTTTTCGCATAGAATTTTTTTATCTATCAGTAACTTGCTATATCCAAGAAATTTTGACTTTCAAAAAGGTTAGAACTTATACAGATACTTAACATTTTGGAGCTTCCGTATTCAGAAGTGGAAAAATCTAAAGAATTTTGTCTGTTTCGTTTAATTTTCAATGTTTGAACGTAAATGTATTCGTCGAAAATACTCTGAATTTATGTTAATTCACACTCTAAAGTTTGTAACTTTCTTATGTTTTTACCACTTTCATTTGTAACTAACGTTACTGCAGTTTCGTCCTATACAAGTATATTGTATATCTTTGAAAATGTCGGTATATATCCAATTTTCTCCATCACTATTTATCCGTAGAGCGACAACTAGAAAAAGTTCTTTTTTTCCTAGAAAATTATATCTGTCAAAATAATATTCCTTTTAGTAAACCTAATTATAGTTTTTATAATTTCATATTCATTATGAGAGTTCAATTCGTTTAAACTAATAATTCAGTTTGGAGATATTGCGATTACATCCATTAATGATGTTCCAAATGCTACCTCTGAAATATCAAACCTGTTTTTTGTAGTTCTTCATAAATTCATTCGATTGATTCATTAACCTCCAGTCATTTGTGGAATACATTCCAAAGATATGAATTAGTAGGAAAAAAAAATGTTGGAAATGCTGAACAGAGCGTACAAAAAAGCTGTTTAGAAAGTTACCAATGAAATATTAGATTTGTTTTCTATGGTTCATCATCAATTTATCTATTTGATGAATAAAAAAGCCAAGTTAATCGTAAATTACATTCTGAAAACATCAATTTGAACTGAGAAATTATCAAAAAAAAACTCTACAACTGTGAATAATAATGATTGAGACATTCATCGTCGTCATCATTTTTACGAACGTTTTATATACTTACTGCCAGGTCCGACATAGGTATATCTTCATTCTCAATTAACGAAATTTTCATGTCCACCCTGTGCTACCATCAGCAGTCATGCCTCAACATCATGCCACGTTTCTTTCAGGTTTACCTACATAATAATAACACGATTCATATGATCACATTGAAATTATAGCCACACCTTCAGAACGATTCAAATTCAAGTAGTCGTCTTCCACGTCTGAATTACAAAAATCGTTTTCAAGTTCATAGAAATATCTATCTCCGTCTAACAACGCTGCATAGTTAAAAATGTGTATGCATTTATTTGTGGTAATCCAAGGCCGACTGGATCTGACTAACTGTACACTTGCCCCTCCATCAAGACTTCCTGAATCATGAATAACATTCAACTGTCTCAGAGTCCCAGCAGAAGGTGACTTAGTACTATTACGCTAATCGGGTAACGATGAAAAGTTACTGAACAAGTCTGGAGCGTAGGAATTGTACTTTATTCAAATTGAAATTTTTAAGAATTATCCAAAATACTTTCATCATCAGCCAATAAGAATTCCCAATATTTGAGGATGATTTCTGTAGTATATGAAAAACTTAAGTGAAAACTTCAATCCAAACAAATAATCTGTACAAGCATCCAGGTGTTAAGTATAGTCTCCTCATTGATTATCTGTATTCTAAACAAGATCTATTTCATTAGGAATGCAGATTTCGCGACCTAGTTTCGAAACTCGATCGAGCGTTGAAGATCAATCAAGTTCATGAGATGTTTGTAATTCTCAAGCTGTTATAAGTGAAATTCGTACCAAAAACAGATCCGCCGTTACAAAATTGACTGTAATATGTTGATCGCGTCAGTTATGATTTACAGGGTCAAAGAAGTGAGAACAGGGATTGTTTATTGAATGAATTTTTGAAATTTCTCAGGCATACAAGTTAAATCAAATGGTTGAATAAAAATGGCCGATACTTTATGAAGTTCTGTTCTGAAACTCATTAATACACAATATTGTATGATTTTCAATATTGTCAAACTGTATCTATGAGTTTCAAATGAAATGGAGTTGTAGACCTTCCAAAGTTAATTTCGTTCATACACCAAAGCTTTTCAAATTTCTGGACGAAATAACTATATAATATTTGAAGAATGCAGTATTTGCTATATTATACTTCACGTTCCACTTCTGAATGATAATATTTTGATAATGAATCTTTTTCTATAATAACTAGTAGCATCAAAGTGCTTCACCTCATTTGAGCCTTTCCGCTGTTGACTTAATGTTTATGAATATTTCAAGGTCATAGACTTACACATAGTTCCTAGAACCCAATATAATTCAGAAATGTCTAATGGTACTTACTTCATCTATGTGTTATATTTCATAGCAGTGAAAATCCAGTGAAGTCCTTAGGAATTCATTTGGATCAATGTTTGTTATGGGATACGTTGATTTCCATCACATTCCAAGTGAGAAATCTCAGAAATATGCAGAGGTGCTACTTGAAATGTGCTATGCTTAGGTACATAATGGAATTCCGTATAGAGTTTCTTTCTTGCTCTTTCATGCTCCGGAATGTTAGTATTTCCTTGATTGGTATTTTTCTTGTCTTTGCTTATTAGTATATTGTTGTAGATCATGCTCGAAAGAAAGTAACGCCGGCCGCCACTGGTAACCAGCTCGAGAAGCAGCGAGAGTAATGTTACCGATGTCGATGGAACTTCGTCAAAAATTCTACGAAATTCGACTACGATCTAAGCGCTGACGACGGGCATATCGGGACAGTCAAATACACAGTCAAGTGGTTACAGTGCGGTACGCGAAGTGATCTAGTAAGGCGATTTACATTCAAATAATAGTTTCTAGTGGAAGTCTTTGTTGTATTTGAAGTGAAAGCAATGTTCGATTTTTCAGTATACTCAATTATTGATCAACCCACCGGAAAAACGTAACAGTATTTTCAAGGGCTCTAGTTTCCACCAAGTGGAACTCATTGAGTTCACATGGTTAAATGCATTTCTTGAAGTATTTCTGTTTTGTGGCTTGATTTTGAGAGATCACTAGTTAAGGCAGGTTCCATTCTTTTTTATCCTTCCAGATAGTTCTCTGAAGTATGAAAGAAGTAGCACTGACTATGATGGTTTCTTTTTCTGATATACTCTGAAATATTTCTGAAGTAGCACTGGCTGATATATGAGCTGAGAGCTCATCAAAAAAATAATTTTTCCATTCCTTCTTATTCTCCCTGTTAGTTCTCTGGAATATGGAACACTGGCTGTAACGAATTCCCTTTCTTGTATAGTTTTTGTAGTCTTCTGGGTGACATCTGAGCTGTGAGCACAGCGAAGATCATTTTTATTGAACAATCTTCTTGACGTTGCCCAGTTCTTTGTTAAGTCTTTCGTTCATGTTGTAGAAATTGATTGCCTGATTTGTTAGACTCTTAACGATTCCTCTCCTGATTAGTGGTGTTAGAATTCTTCACTTAGATGTTTTTGTCTTTGAATCATCCTAACCATCATTGTAGAAATCTCAATTCATTTTGTGATTACTCCTACACTTTATATTTTATAGAAGAAAGCACGCTATTGATATATTTCAAAAACGTTTCTAGGTCTGTTTTTTCATGGTTCAATACCATGAAGGTGTCGTCAAATCATCTTAGGCAGACTCGGTAGTTCTCATGGGTTCCATAAAATTTCTTCCTTGACAAGTTGATTATTGAAGAATCATTTGAGAAGCTACAGTATATATCCGTAGATATTAAATTTCGTTCATTTATTTTGTTTTGAATTTGGAATCTAATATTTCAAGGATAAGTCTAAGCCAGTACTCATTTGAACATTTTTCGAAATATCTCACAGAGTTGTGAAATATATTAAGGAAGAAGTGACAAGGAATGACTAGATCAGGTTGACTAATCCATATCTGAAAAATGATATTGTGATTCATCAAATAGCATTCATATATCTGTTTTCAGAGTCAATTGCCGTTGTATAAGTAATCTGCAGTCGTAGTTTGTGAAAAATTGATCCGGTGAGAATTATTTCATGCTGAATATTATGATTACAACCAACTAACGAGAAATACATTTCGATCATAACGATTTTTCATTCAAAATATTGAAAGAAATTAAGGGCAGTGACTCTGAATAAATTATTATTCCTATAAATGTTAGTTATTTTCATCACAGTGGGTATTTTCGGGCGAAGCATTATGAACCTGAAATGTACAAAGTATATCAATAACAAAAACAACGATAGAGAAAATACCTCTTCGCTGGAAAAGCCTACCACTGAATGAAATTAAGCAAACTCTGATATAAATGTTTTCGAAGTAACAATCTGGAATGAATGTGATTGGAAGAAACAAATTCGTAGCAATAGTAAAACAGTTAATGGAATATTAGAGGTTTCAAACCAATTCTGATGCATTTAGTTAATAATAATTTTGTGTTTTGATAATTTTGATTTTTCATTTAGTATTTTTCACGAACTATATTCAAAAAGTGACTTTCAAATATTGCCTTCTGCTTCATCTACCATCAAAAATACTCTCTTCCTCCAGTATAAAACAAACGACGTAACAGAAAATACAAATTTCCGGGGCAGATTATACACTGTTGCTGTATAGCCTCGATTTTGATTTCATCAAAGAATGCTAATGTTGTGATTGAAGTAATCACGACAAGTAATTCCTTCAAATAGTTTATAACTATTTACCGTATAATAATCCTCGCTTCTTTATTAGCAAAATATTAATAGCGACGAGGTGAAGCGGGTGTGTAAGTGGAACGGCGTGTTATTACTGAAAATAAAATACATAAAAGTAAATTAGAAAATGATACGTGTTGGAGAAATTGAAGCAGGCGATCATTCGATAAATGCCGTTTTTTATTGATCGTTATACGTTTTGAAAACAAACAGATCAGAGTTGGACTTGCTTTTCTTTTATTCAGATACTAACCCAATTTTTTCGGGTTATAATTTTTTTTCAATGAACATAAATGGTGTTTCTATTTTTGAGTTATATATCAAAATATATACTGTACTAGTTTCTGGTATTACTGTATGGTATTAGGGTGGAAGCAGTAGCCCCAAATTGAGTCATTCTGGAAAAATCCTTCTAACACTTGACATTCATAGATAAGAGGTATGAAATGACACTATATCACCAGCATATGCTTGTTATTTATATTTCACAGTTTTTTTTGCAGTACTTTATAATTTTTATATAATAGAACTGATTTCATGAACTGCATACTCATGTCAACCCTATGTAGATGTGTAGATGTTAATGGATCAATTTGAAGCTATTTTTACGCGATTGTTCCGCCATACCACTATCCCGCCATCCCATACATACGAGGGTGAGATCTGAGATCAGTTAATGAAACACATCAGTTCAGACAAACTGTCCAATCCAGAAAAAATGAAATCCACAGAATGTTGATGGTATATTACGTTATCAGTTTTACATATAAATCAATAAAATTTGTTGTGGTCCCTGGCCAGGTTGGTCTGTTCTTAAAGTTTGTAAACTTTTATAAAGTAGGTACTGGTAATTCACCCATAGTTAGCACTAAGTAAGTATTTCTAACTTTTTTGGTTTCAAAAGAGTTTTTTTCTCATTTCGTGGTAACCGCATGAGTAATAAAAATAAAGGGTATGGTCAGATTCCATTTTTTATGAGTTTTTCAATGAACCCATACACGATATAGGTTTGCGTTTGAAAAAAAAAGTTGGGGAGGGTTGCATCTAAGGGGTTGAAAAAAAAATTATTTTATCGCCAAAAAAATGCGTACAACGTGAAATCAACTAAAGTGTTTCAGCGTTTTTTCCTAAAATACTGATTAAAAAGATATTAATTTTATTCGGGACTTTTGGGCATCCCTGTATATTCGATAGTATATGACACTGTTATACTACATTTTGAAGATTACTGGTCAGAGAACAAAAGTGGTTCTTAATTTAAATTCAGTTCTCATCGTTTTCCAGATGATTGAATGTTCATATGAAAAATGAATACCCAATAGAAAATTCAGTCTGCTGCAGTTTTATCGGCAGCAGTTATTCATTCTGATTTAGTATTTGATGTGCCTCACTAAATTTGTTGAAATTGATGAGAATACTAGGGTAGACTGGGTACTGTTGAAACATAGGACGGTTGAAACAGTGCAAATATCTCGTAAACGGTTGAGGGGGGGGGATCCGAACACGAATTCAGTAAGTGAGTATTTTTGTTCTGACATTACGCTTATATTTGTTTTTTTTAATGGATATATTAAGTGTGTGTTTCTGATTATTAAGACACTTCTAGAATAAGGAATGGTGACTACTTTTGATGTGTAATTATTACTGTTGTAATTATAAAGTATATTGCACCAAACGGGAAATTGAGGACGGTTTAAATATTTTTTGTGGGTATGGTTGAAACACAATGTTTGTGAATGCTGAAAGTTCGGGTGAAGGAGACTTCCAAAGAAGGTATTGACTTGTCGAGCTATAATAATTCATATGAGGAGGTAAAAGCTGGGTATTCACTACGGTTAGTATAGTATAAATCACTTTGGTCTGTTGAGATATATAGTCGAAAGCGAGATGCGTCCGGCATAGACTGGAATCTCAACATTCAAGCCAGCTTTTCTAAAACGGGAATTCCCAACTATAACCGAAATGTGTTCAATGAGACCAATCATGCTCCTGCATTTGTACCAGATTATAATCCGGAAAATACAACTGAGAGAACAGATTGAACTAATTCAGAAGAAACTAGTCAGTCTGCTGATGGTTAATGAAAATCCAACTGAAGGTGAACTGAAGGATTACAATTGTCTCTCCAGACAATAGTTGAGCATCAAAACTCTTTATGACAGACCAGTTCCAATGATTCAGGAAGTAAACGTTCATGAAGAACCTGCAGAAACTATAAATACACCACCTAGACTTGACAGCATCGGTATCTATCAAAAAATTTCACCAAGACAGTCTCCAAATGCACAAGCTGCTAATGATCATATTGTCTTCACTCCGGAGACAGTAATTTAATAGAGGACTGAAAACTAGAAAGTCAACAATTCACACTGTTACACCAGAAAGAAAAAATATGGAAAAAGCATGAAGCAAAATTGAAACGGACCAAAGCTAAGCAAGTTGATAAAAGATTAAATGGAAGAAAGAGAAAGAAAATTTTCAAAAGGAATAAAAAAATACTCAGGAGTAATTGTCATCGGTTAGGGAAGAATACTGCTGTATTGGTTGCTAAGCACCATATTCAGAGAGTAGATCCAGAGATCTTCAATGCACTTTGTGGGCTCACGAGTAATGCATAGAAAGTGGTCTTAGCTACGTTTGCCACAATTGCGACTTTGAAAACTTTGATCCCCAATTTTAATGTTGTTTCTAGTCCATTATTAATGTTTTTTTAATATTAGTGTTTACTGTAGTTCATTCTGTATGCTTATTCTGTATGCTGTATGCTTGATTCAGAATGGTTTGTTTTAGCTTATTCAGAATTTTAATTTCATTAATAATGTTTAATTTTTTAGAAATGGCTTTCACTCAGTTTATTTACAAAGTTAATATGTTTTTGTAAATGGTATCGTTGGATTTATTCTGGAATTCTAATCGTTTTTTGCAATTTGACTACTGTCAAAGACTGATAAATATTTCAGAAGTATTAAAATCTTGGAGACTGAATAATATTTTTATTTGGTGCCATAATTATTCGTATAATCAGTATTAATGTCACATAAAACATATTTCATTAGTATTCATTGTATTATTTGTATGTGTCTCAACTGGCCTCAATCGCTGTTTCAACCGCCTCTGGCATGGGAACGGTTGAAACAAGTATATATATTTTTCAATTTCATATATTTTTGAAAATAGTAACCCGGGAAATACAGTCATTTCATAACAAAAACTTCTCATTAAAATTTCACATATCACAATCGTCACTTGGTTTATAAACAACAAAATTATAAGAGATAAAAGCTGAATTGTTTCAACCATACCCAGTCTACCCTAATTCAGAATCTGATAATTGTTTGTGCAGAGTCACTTCGTAGATAACTTTTCTGAAGTGGTTATAATCGATTTCATATTGATAGAGGATTCTGAAAACATGCAGTCGCATTGCATCCTGAATACCTGAATGTTACTGTTATTTCAAACGAAGGAAAACTAAGTTGATTTCCTGTCATACAACTTACACCACCAGTATGTTTGCAAATACTGGCTGTTACTAATGACACCAAATCCATCTCTGGTCAGTTATTAGCAATTTATGCCACGTATGTGTAATTACATAGTACTGGAAATATGCACTTCGTGTGTGTTCACGGAGGCGGTCGTCCCATTTATTAAATCCATTAGACTACAGAAAATTTATAGACATCATCCCATTAGAAGATTTCGAATTATCAAAGTTTCAGCGTTGGATGCTGTCTCATCTACACTCGGAACTATAATTTAACGTCAATAATTAATAAAAATTATGATTCGCGGCATGAGTACATCTGACGTTAATGTATGAGCATTATTAGGGGCAGATTATTGAAGTTTTATAGTTCATGAGCTGCGAGTTTTTAAAAAAGCATCATCACTTTATCCGGAGACTATTTAGAATTCATTGGAAGAGCCATCCCGACCCATTCGAAAAATTTCCAATAGAAAAGCTTCAAGACACAAACAAACCAGTGATTTCTTCCATAGTGCAGTATGATGAGATTTTATTTGCTGAATGAATTTCAGTAGGCTTTAGTTAAAAATAAAACTATTTTTTTTATTGAAAAACAAAGACATCTGAGTGGATATTCATTCTTTTTTTTTTAGGAAGAAACACAAGCACTACATTCATTGTAAAATGCATTGCAATTGCTTTTTTGTACATGTCAACATTTTTACAAATGCTCGCCAATCGAATTATGAAACTCATTTGGCAAAAATCTTAGTAACAAGTTGAATTTCACAGTAACCATTAGAATATCTCCATTTTCTACGATGAAATTGTCTACAAAAATAGTTCCCAAACTTTTCGACACAGAGATCACTTTTCTTGAAGGGTGTGAATCATATTCATCATGTGGGTATATAACAATTGAAATATTATCAGACCTCTCAAAAATACAATGAAATGATATATATCTATCTTTGTTCACCATAAACTATAATAATAATAATAATAATAATAATAATAATGTTTATTGGCCTAATCGTATTACAAAATACATATAATACAAATAATTAGAAATAGGGCTAATAAACGAAGAAATCACAGAAGCGATAATAAAAATTTACTGCTTGTTAGTGATATGGAAAATA
>WOGP01009010.1:0-10935 GCA_015342065.1 Leptinotarsa undecemlineata | reverse complement strand
TTTTTCGCTTAATATAATTGTTATTTTCAGCTATTCTTTTTAATTTTTAATTTGTATTGGTTCTTTCAGGGATTTCAAATCATTTTATATAATATTAGACATTGGAAGTCCGAACTAATGAAATTTTGCTTCGCGTTGGAGATACCGAAATAAATTATTTGAAAAAGTTGCTTTGAAATCGCCTTTGACCCTCCATACCGAATTTGAACCCGATATTCAACTTTCAAATAATGGTTTCGAATAAAAAGCTACATAAATAGTCAAAATCAATGAAATGAATGTATTTATAATGAATATTATGGTTTTCGTTTCTATTCCTACATTATAACGAATTTATTATATTCGTAGCTTCTTAATCAGAACCATTAATTGAAAATCAGACTTGAATGAAAAACTCGAATTTTGTGTTGAAACTCGGTATGTAGGGTCAAAATCGATTTCTAAGCAAATTTTTGCAAATAACTTTTGGCATCATCAACGCGAAGCAAAATATCGAGAAAATATCCTTTTCACAGGAACGCAGTAGGCAGGGTTTAAGACACTCGGGCTAACTATTACACAAGTGCTGCCCATGAAGGTCTATGTCTGTACCAAAAATCAAATGTCTGCTTTCACATCAAATGTCTGACTAAAATTCAGGGGTATCTTCATCTTAAGTTTGTCACAGTGTATATTCACGATGATTCATTTTTTCTCAGATAAAGGGTTCTTTAGGTTTCACATATATATCTTTTTCCACAGGAAAAAAGTATAATGTGAATACACCCTTTTGTTTTTTCAACCGTATGTTCGTATCAATAGAGATCTCAATGTGTTCAAAAAGTTGTTGTATCATATCTGTAACCAATGCTTCTCAATTTCTCAGACAAACCGGGAACATAAGGTATGACATTAGTTGTGAGTTATTTGTGTTGTTGTTGGGTTGGACCCATCAACACAACATCGCGTGGTCCCAAGCTGAGATCATACACACAGAGGAACATTGGTTTAGGAGAAAATTCAAGAAAGCCGCATACATGTTGTCCCACAACGAATTCAGCCAAGCTAGCGTAGACATACGCAACATATGGAAACCCATCATCAAGCGAAAATTGGCCAACTCCCGCCAAAAGGTCATCTCCCCCTGAACCAGTGAAGCGGAAAAAATGGAAAACGGAGATAAGTGAAAGTACTCGAACGACTCATAAATAGTCATCTCTCGGAGGAAACAGTACAGTCATCAGCCGAAGACGATTGTAGATACTAACAATCGAAACGTCGTGAACAAACGTGGCTTGAAATCTCTTAACTTTTTATTTTTATTTTATTTCTTTATTTTTATATTTTGTTCAATCGTTCTATTTTTACTTATATTTTATTTCACTATTATTTCATTTCAGGTTATTTTTGCTTAATATAATTGTTATTTTCAGCTATTCATTTTAAATTCTTCTTTTTTAGTTGTTTCAGGAATTTCAAATCATTTTATATATTAGTAGTGAATTACAAATTTAAATTACTAGTTATTAGTATATTGGACAGACTTTTCAACAAATTGGAACAAACTAATGTGGCGCAAGTTATAACATCACCACGTATATTCATCAATGAATTTTACGTATAATAAAGTATTGCAACATTTTAAGAATTATTTTTGAAAGAAAATTATTGATACAAATTATTTATAAACAAACTCAAAGAGATAAGTGGAGTTGGTTTGTAAGAAAATTTGTTTTGGATTTCAACTTTCAACGAATCTAATTATTTGAAGATTCAATTTTGTTCGAAAAAGTTTGGTATCTAAATCTGGGAAAAACTCATTGTGGAATTTATTTTGATGTTTTCTCTTAGAACATTTTTAGACTAAAATCCCAAAAGAAATCATTCATAATTCGACTAGATTCTGTATCTCCTTTCTGAAATACAATTTACACCTTACAATTCTACAAAAGCTGAATATGCATTTTCCTAAACACTTTCTATACGCAGAAAAAGTGCTAAAAATTTTATTGAAAAATATCTGATCCTTTCAATTCATTGTTTAACATTACTATCACTTGGGGCACCAGATAAAGGATTTCAGTGACGCCATAACCACCAAAATGAACTGAATCACACGTGTTCATCAGTTTCAGAACCCTTCAAGTGCTTCGCTAGAAAAACAAGTCCCTTATATATTTATATACTTAAACGTCATATTCGGAAGAATCACATGTGGTCAGAGCGTCCCCTAAAGGCACCCCAATACCAACAACGTTATACGTTGAGATGAAAGACAACACCGGCTCTGCAGGTCTGAACTTGAATATGCTGGAAAAATCGAGGGGTGAATTTTAAGCTATTAAAATAGCGGAAGTTCGACTACTTATTCCCGAGGTCAACAGGTCGAGGCAAAGGGGACAGATTTAACAAATGTGAGTTCTCATTAAGATGACAATTCTTGAGGAAACATTAACATTTTGACGTCAACAAAGTTGATGTGGATATTACGAAGATGTTCACAGTATGAAGGTTGGGTCCAAAGTGAGTAAGTCTATTTGATTCTACATTGCCCCGCCAGTGTTTTTTTGTGACTCAAACATATCAGAACTCGACCAAATAAGTTCAGTTTCTTGGATTATTATATGGTGAGTGATTTTTCAGGTCAGATGACAGGAATGAAATTCTGCCAAACTCTGAGCAGCACCAAATCAGCAGCACAAAGTATGTGCTCTGCAACGTATTCCTGCTGTATTCTAACAATTACTTGATGACATACTTCGAAAGATAACTTCTTGCAGTTCTAGTATTCAATAGTTGGCACTGTCTACCGGCAGTGATGCTGTCGTGAAACAAAACTAGTTTTGAATTTCACGAGCTCCAGTACAAAGACCGCCCATTCAGAATGAACATGGAGAAAATATGGAAAAACATTGGTTTTCCCAAGATATTTCCGCTTAGTTTTGAAAATTAAAATGTGAAATATCATTTCCTAAGCGATAGAAAAATCTACTGCAAGATTACTAGCCTTCGCTAAATTTTTAAATAGGGAAAAAGTTGATTTTGTGGAAAATGGCTTTTTCAGCTATCTAGATAGGAAAATCGTGCTTTCTTCAAAAAAGTATCGATAGAGATTCTTAATAGCTATCGTTTGACACCTCGATCACGTTTCCAGCGCTCGCGGTTCAATTTTCATTAGCATTTGATTTTTGAAACGTATTACATTTTTCAAACGCATTTTACAGCAAGAAGGACTGAGAATATCGAAAAACGTTATTTAACTTTTCGATCCACCACAGGCAATGCCGCTCGAAAAAGGAATAAAATTTTTGAGAAAGTTTATGGTTTCCGAAGATTATCGAGTATGGCCGACATTTGTTTACCAGAATCCGTGTATTAGGGGAACCCCCGAGTTCGATTCAATGAAAACGGATTGGCTAGGATGAATCGTACGATGGAACGGGGAAATCCACAGCGAAGGAAGCTGGTGGAAAGTGGTGAATCTTGATTGGCAGGAAAGAGTTCGGCTATTTCGTATAAATATGAGAACGTCTTTGAATCGCTAGTTAGCTGAATTTCGAACATCGAACGAGTAGCAGTCATCTTGAAAACCCGTTGATTTCTCGAAAGTTTGAAGCTGCAGACCAGTGGCTGGATATGAATTGGAGCCGATTTTTGGTTGGGTAACCTATTGAAGTGTTTAATCATACCTTACGTTTGTCCAGATTCCTTTTGGCACTCCGCCAGAGGAAAGCAGGTCCCTACTAAAGTTACACGGTCTCACCCCACCAGACCACCTTGCGGTGTTAAACAATCTAGGTCTTTAGAGATTAAACTCGGGAGGGTCAAGCCATCATTAGTTACATCCTTCAGGCGAAGGACTCAACCTAACCGTTGGGACCTTCCAGGATTACGATACCTTTCCACCTTATCATGCGAGCGGCCCTCATCCTAGGGTGCTATTCAACCGTTAGGCTTCTTGTTCCTAAATCACTAGCTCAGTTCACCCTGTAGGTCTTGGATAGGAAACTAGCTTTCGCGATTCAAGGATGTACTTAAAAATATTAGATTTCCGTGAATCCTTCCCTCTGACTATTTCCCCGTCAGAGTCACATTAGGGAAACACTTTGAAATCGAAATGCAGACTGGGGTAAGACAAGCGCGAGCGCAGCTTGCAGAAAATACACCAGTGCCACATCGCGAGGCCACAAGCTGCTGTCAATCAAGTTCCCTGTCAGACACGCTTAGCCGCCTGAGTGCGGCTTCTACGAGCAGACGCGGAACCCCCCCGGAATCTGTTTTATAGGAAACAGTATTCCGAGAACTCTAGTGGAATCGGCCAGTACCTCTCCCGTGGTCGCAGAGCGACAAAACCCGAGCATTGGTGGTTTTTCAGCAAGTCGAGTAGTTAGAGTCCTCAAATTGCGGTAAAAACTCGGCTTATCAAACAGTATTAAATCGCATCAGGGACTTTAATACCCCTCAGTGTTGACGAAGAAGTATTTTCCAGGAGGAAAATGCAACGATTTTCCAGGAGGAAAATGTAACGTTCCACTTCAAAGTCGATTTTTTGGGAAAGACACCACTCTCTATTTCCGCACTAGGATTCACAATGCCGGAAATTACTTCCCACCATCGTACTTGAAAAGTGCGCAAATGAACTCGCACCAGTATTTTGCAGACTTTGCAACGTGTCTTATAGGAAAGGGGTTTTTCCTTCTTGTTGGAGGATTGCTGGCGTTCAGCCTATTCCCAGAAAGAGCAAGAAAAATCTTCCAAATAACTATAGACCAGCCGCTTTGCTATCAGTGATAAAAAAATCATATCCTTGAATATTTGGAAGGCTTTTACATCTTGAGCGAACATCAATATGGCTTTCGGAAACAAAGATCAACAGGCAACCTTCTATCATACGTCACCCATATTTGGAATAATGCAATCGAGAAATATGGAGAGTCCAGAGCAGTTGCGATTGATATCTCTTAGGCCTTTGACCGTGTGTTGCATGAGGGTTTGCTGGCCAAACTTTGATGCTATGGATTGTCGGATCATTTTTTTGTATGGCTAAGTGTATAACGTTCCCTGCAAGTGGCCATCGATGGATATCTCTCGAATATGTTTACCATCAATACTGGTGTTCCTCAGAGATCCATATTGTCTCCAACCATCTTTTTATTGTATATCAACGACTTATTGGAAAAAAACGAAGAATCCAATATATTGCTTTGCCGACGACAGCACACTTGTCTCGTCATTCCATTTGAATTCTAAGTCATTGGCTGCGGATGAACATCTTCACCGGCAGCAGGAGGTTGTATATCTCAATAAGGATCTAGAAGTGATTTTAAATTGGGGTGAAACTAATCAAGTTCAATTCAATGCCACAAATACCCAGGTATCGGTTTTCTCCAAAAAGATAAATGTCTCCGAGCCGGATATAATAATATCAGGAGAGACAATTCCATTTTCTGCTTCGATAAGTTTATTGGGGGTTAAAATGGACACCAATATGTCTTGACACAATCATGTCGTTGGAATTGCAAAGGCTGCTTCTCAAAAGCTTGGAACACTGTTCCAAACCAGAAAACTGTATACACCTCGGCAACTATTGATGCTTTATAAAGCTCAGATCAGACTTTCTTTGGAGTATTGTTCTCATGTATGAAGCTCCGCTGTGACTTGGCACATTTGATTTCACCAAGAGCGGTACATATCAGAAATACGCGACGGACTGTGGCTTCTCATCGTTTCAAAGTTCAACTCAGTATACATCGAACTTCACTGTTTAAAACTCTTCTATTTGGAAAAATGCGTTTATGCAGAATACACTTTTTGAGAAACGTTTTTCCAAATGGATGTAATCTCTAGCGATTCAAATCCAATGTGAATCGTTACTTTCGCACAGACCTCCCATGTAAGGGATTCAACAGCTTCGATATCTATCCGAACCAAAAACATCTATCCGAACCAAAAACAATTTGTTGCGTCTTCCAATAGAAGAGAGTCGTTATCAGCAGTTTTCCACTAACTTAGACGTTAAAAAATTGAATCCCAGCCATTAAAACTTTATTCATATTGAAAAGGAAATACTTTCAGGAGAAACTAGTTATAAAAAAAATTGTTTTTATAATTCTCCATGACTAAATAAAAAAAGGAGGAATTTTTCAAAGAAAGGAAAAACATATAACCACGATAGAAACTCTTTATAAAGATATATAGATAATACACAGAAGTTTCTTTCAGATCAAAAACTATTTTTCCCATTCATTTTGTACTATAAACAATAGTTATGAAATTGAAACAGATATTACTCATAGGCACGATACACAATTTTATATATGAAAGAGTATTGATATGAAATATAACTTACATGGACCACTACCTCTTACCCTAAATGGTCTAATACGAAGTTTTATGACAAGATAGTTGTCTTCAGCATCGTTTTGGGTGAAAATACAAGACCAAGCACACCGGAAGAGCCAAATCGGTTCTTGTGACTATGAGAGTATGTAGTACACACGTACAGGAAGAAAATACCTCCAATAAAATTTCTTCACAAAGACATGAATATCTTACACGAACGTTTCTTTCAAAAATGAACAGAAATAAAACACCCTTTCGAAATAACTACTTTCATTTGAACAGTGAGTCACACGAAAGTCCTTGCGAAAATACTACTTTTATATCAACATTGCATTACAAGAAAACCACTTTGAATGTAGGATAAGTAGATAGCCGAAAACCTTTTATTTTTTCAAAAATCGAATTTCTTCTGAAAATATTCCTTTTTCAATTTATATAAATAATTCATTCAAATGGGACATACTATCAGTATGAAAAAAAGCAATAATAGATAAATACATTGATCATTCGAGACCATCGCCAATCGGAAGGAATTCATCAAAAACATTTTTTTCATACACTTCCAGACCATACATATACATAAATCTTTCACTCATTTATGTGATATATAAAATAAACCGTGCTAGGAATCATACGTTAAAATGTGACACCTCGTTAATCCTCAGCTCGCACAAGTTTAGATTCTGAGGGAAGCTACAACTGGTTAACAAAAAAAGATATTTATTTCAAAAGATATCATCAAATATACTGTATTTTTTGCGTGCATTCATTCATAAATTAACAAGAGAAAACCAAGCCAGTATCTAGGAACTATATACTCATTGGCGTATGAATCAGTTGACAGAATTTGCACTAACTTCATATGATTGTTTTGTAGTCACTGCATGCTTCTTTTTTGCTGTGGCCATCATCATCAAGACGTCAATTCTGGGAGCATGATTTTTTGTGACTCATGGAAGTAAGAAATATAAACGATCTTGAGCACTAGTTATATATTTTCTTTACAATATGAGCAAGGTATACATGACGATTCGATTTCCTATTTCGAATACTGAGTGATTGAGTTTTAGACCAGGACACTCAGGCATCGCAGGCAAAGAAAAAGCTGATGAGTGTGCCAGGCAAAGATAATCAATTCCAAATAAAGGCCTGTACCAAAAGACTTTGGTACGCCACTAGATTGGAAGGTGGGTCTATAAATAACATAAAGAGTACTCGAAAAACATACTCAGATACACACAGAAAAACCTATATAATGTGGCCGTCCGAGAAAAGAAATGAAGAACTTCTTCAAAGCAAGGATCAGAACATTAACAGGGATATTCACTGAGCACTGTCTATTGAGAGGACACCTGAACAAAATAGAGCTGTACAACGGAGATTTTGACTGCAGACAATGTAACAAAGGCACACACAGAGCTCATCAGTTTATACAAATGTGAGGTAATGAATGACAGGACGCAATCAATTTATGGACAACACAAATTATATCTAGAATAAAATGGCATACATCCAGAAAGGGACAGCAACGGACAGAGTTGTACATGACACAAGATTGTTGGAGTCATGAAAACGATAAAATAAACACGCAATAAACCTATGAGGACGCATTGTTTTTCGAAGACTTGACAATTCAAATTGAAGAAATTGACAATTTAAACAAATAGTAGAAGAAAAAATCTTGAGCATTAGTTATGATATCTTCTCATTTCAATATGCGCACAGTATACATTAGTGATAACATTACGATTTCATGTACTAGTTACAATACTTTCTGACATCTTCGATGTTTGAAGTTCCACTGCTTTCAATCCTAGACGTACTTCAAATATGTTGTATACTAACAACTAAATCACTGAAAAAGAATAATTCTTCGAAACGCGTCTAGAATATAAAATATATTTGTGACAAAAAAAAATTTGTGAAAATTGCTTCATTATTATCATTGATAACGTTACTAATTTCCATCAAGTGAGGGGTCGGTGAATTCATTATTCGAATATGCAAAGGTTATATCCTGAGTTTATTCGAATAAAATGCATGAAAACCCATAATTTTCGACCTGGGTATATAATAATTCAACTACTTTAAACTATTAGGTATACACGAAATCATTTTATTCAAGTAACACTTTATTGTGGCGTTTCCACTAGACAGTTTACAAAACCACAACACGTATATATATAGTGTGCACCATAAGTGTCCCCCCCTCTATCTACTCGTTACTGGACTGTAGTCGAGTCCCGTCGATTTCTGATTTCTACAGTGTACATTTTTGTATGAATAGTTCACCCATAATTTCATACCTTATTGGAGGGGAGCAACCCATTCGCATGGAGTGGTGAGTGATAGCTCATTTGATAGGGTGTTGTATTCTCAATTCAACCGTGCAAAGTAATTGAAATTTGCCACATTAATTCAAGAGTCATGATTGTTCAAGAGTAACGGCAATTACTGTAGTGAAATCACCCTTAGAATTAAAAATTTCCCTGTATGATATCGGTTTTGGTTCAGACGTCAAGTTTGACGTATTTGTCATTTGCGTAGATATCAACTGCACGTTTTTGTAGGTGTTTTTTGATGTTTGAGGATAAATGGTCAATACAAGAAACTGATATCACGGAAAGTGCGAGTCAGTGTGTTCTAGCTGTTGGTATTCATCTTCAAACATTGGTTGCATCATGTGTGTTGAATGAGAAATGCGAGCGATTGTTATTTTTGGTGAGGCTCATCGCAATTATCATGAGGCTGTACGAATGCTCAATGAACGTCAATGCTCAATGATCGCTCTATTGATAGACATTATTTCAAACAATTATCATGCTACTTTTTTTTAAACGGTAACATGCATAAACAAAATGTGAGATACTGGTCCGATGAAATCCTCGACATTGACATACATTGTTTATAAAGAAGAAATAAATATAAAAATCAATTAAAAGGTGAAGTTCACCGAGGCTATTTTAATAACAGAAAAAGTTAGTTTTAGTTTAGTTGCCTTCCTGTTTGTGGTGTAATTCTTTGCACGGTTGAATACAGAATAAAATCCCCTTTCAAATGAGCTATCACTCACCATCTCATGATTTTTGAATTCTGCTCTCCTCCAATGAGGGATGAAATTAGGGGTGAACTATTCATACCAAAATTTATACTATAGAAATCAAAACTAGCGTAACTCGGCGATTTTCAAAACAAGAGTCCATAAGTAACACTTATGATGCGCACTGTATAATAACTTCATCAAGTGTTTTTATAGGATATGAAAAGGAATCATCTCTTCGAAACTAAAGCACAGCCTGTAGTTTTGTAGGATCTTCAAAGAAAAATCTTTGTAATATAACGCTTAATGAAGCTATTGTATAGCGAAGCACGTGCTGCTGTTCTGTAAACTATTCAGTTGAAATCTCACAATGAATTGTTACTTGAATAAGTTATGGATTTTAATCAAGTATTGGTCAATTCCATCACATAATGAAAGCTTGTTTGATTCATGACTTATTTTTTTTTGTAGAAATTCATATTGAATAGAGGATAAAGAAAATAACTTTTATATGATGGAATTGGCCGATGAAAATCCATTATTCAAAAAACACTTTATTGTGAGACTTTCACTAAACGATTTTACGAAAACGCAACACGTGTTTCGCCATACAATGGCTTCTTCGGGCATGTCTTTACTAACTTTTGTCTAATTTCTACTAACTACTAATTTTTATTCATTAATACCAGTTTCGAATTGTTAAATCATTTTCAAGTAAACTGATGCATTTTGATAAACAAGTCCTTGAATATACAATGATACAGTCACTGTGTAGATGAAGAAATCCACAAGTAAGATTTTGGATCATTAGTTGGTAATTTTGATGTGTTATAAAAGTTACATAGTTATTAGTGTGAATTTTCTTCGGGTTTGAAGGTCGTGACGTTTCGCTGGCACGAGTGGCTAACTTCTAAGGAGGTTTATACACCTTGAGTTAATATCTCCGATGACTGGATATTATGGCTACGTAACGCGTATTTATGCTGACTCTACAGGTAGTTTGGTGTGCTGGTAAATTTCGTAAAGCGTTTTTCTGTCGATTCAGGTAGGCTGATGTGATAATACCTCTAGGATTAGGATTAGGTAAATTGTCAATAACATCTGATGACTTTTTCCTATCTGCCGTCATACTGTTTGCTATTCTTGAACTCCTCAGAATTGGATTCCAAATTCAATTGAGCTTCACAGCGTCTTTTTATCTGTTGAAATTATCCGTATGCTTGTAAATTTCTATTGCATTCCGTAACAGTCGGCTGTGGAATCCCTGGTTGAGGGTAATGAGTTCCGTGTTTTCAAACAGAATCCTGTGGTTCCTTCACTGCGTGTTCCGCCACAGCCGACATGTCTGTTTGGCCTAGTCTGCAGTTTCTCTCATGCTCCTTCAACCTTGTTCCCATGGATCTTTTGTGGATCCGATGTATACAGTGCATTTCTTTCTTTCTCCCCTTTTATTTTTTTAACGGGTCAACTCAAACAATTGAAATTTTGGATAATGAAATTAATGCATGAATACTTTATTTTGAAGTGAAATTGATAGATGAAACTTTTAAGATGGCGACTGTGCGTAATCTGGG